>JAUIMM010002325.1:0-44421 GCA_031769625.1 Taudactylus pleione | reverse complement strand
GTGAGTGTTTGTACTAAAAAGAACCAAACCTGGATTCATCCTAGGTTATAAAGGACACGCATCCCAATAGAAGTAACTGGAATGGGTATGAAATGCCAGCTGTAGGGAAGCCTCCTGTCAGAATACCGACAGTGGCATCCCGGTCGGGTAAGTCTGCCCTCCCCCCCATTTGTGCCTAAACCTAACCCTCTCCCCTTAGTGCCTACCCCCCCTAGAGGTACCAAACCCTAAACACCACCCCCAAAACCTAACCCTCCGCCCCCCCTCCTCCCTCCCCCTCTAAGAGCGTCCCGGACAACCTCGTTCGGGCTGGCATCCTTAGGCATTCCGGCATCGGGATTAAGATAGGTGATGCCTATCTTAAGTCCCTTGTTGGGATCTCTAGGTCGGTATTGAGACCAGCGGCATCATGGTCGCCGGTCTCTTAACTACATCCCGAAGTAACAGCATATCAGAATACCATTCCCCCAGGACTTGGTTGCTTAAAGGGTAAGTATACTGTAATAAAGATAAAAAAAGCCAAGGTAGTTGTAGTGTACACATTTATATACACCACTTAAAGAGTACCTTTCACATGACAATCCTACCTTGAAATGACAAATCCCCAATGTTAAGTTTTGAATGCACCCAAGATAAAAACAAAAAATACTGCTGATCACCAACTTCGTGCATTTTATTACTCCCAATGTAAACCCATTTCTTGCAAGAACCTGTTGGCTCCTGGATATGACGACTGGTTCCTGCCTTCTACAATGTATTATCAATTCTCTAAATAGAATATCAGCCCTTTAGTCTACATAATTACATTAAAGCACAGGTTCTCAAACTCAGTCCCCCAAACAGTGCATGTTTTCCAGGTCTCCTCAAAGAATCACAAGTGAAATAATTAGCTCCACCAGTGGAACTTTTAAAATGGAATACACCTGCGTACCCGCTGGGTGACCTGAAAAACGTGACCTGTGTGGGGTCCTGAGGATCGAGTCTGAGAACCTCTGCCTTAAATAAATATTTAAACCGCCCTCCCAAGTTCTCTAAAATGATAATAAATGAACAATGGTACACCTATGATCACTCACCTTTGACAATCCAAAGGGTGCTTCTCACACAATACAAAAAACATCACAATACAGAATTCCACACTTCTATATTATTAATGTAAAAGAAATGTATGCTCAATACAAGGTTTATTTAAGGTTATCTCACTGTAGATATCATTGTGGTTTGGCATAGGACAATTTTCCAATAGGATCCAGACCACTACCATGTTTCATAATATGAATCAAAAGTGGCAACATGGACCCAGGGCATGAAATTAGTGGGAGGGCATCCAAACAAAACCTAATGGTGCATACACACGGTCAGATTTGTCAGATCATCGATTTCGTTGAACGATAACGATGAACGATTTCATCAATGATTTGAACGATTTTGTGAACGATGAAACGATTTCTAACAGTATTAAAATTAATGAAATCGCCCAAATCTTACTGCAAACACAGTCGATGTCAGATATCTTTATCTGACATGTGGGAACGCATGCCCAACATGTCAAAGATATGAACGATTTTTACAATAGTTATCATTCAGATCTATAAACAAAATCTGACTGTGTGTATGCAGCATAAGTCAGGCAGGTTTAACTGTGTAGGTCTCCCAAACTATTTTTTTTGGGACTATAAAAATGTAGATCTATGGCCTACAATGGTACCACTGCTGCCAGGGGCCAAAGTGTACTACAATACCATACAGGCATTACTGCCAGGATAACTTGGTGACCAGATTGAGGAGGATTGCTGCCCTTGCAAGGAGAGAGAAAAGTAGCCACAGCATGAGGAAGTGAAACTGAATCTGCCCTTAAATATATGCCCTGCAGAATAATTGTGAGGTTAAGGTGCCCAGACATCTGCGACGGATCGTCGTGATGTAGCAATGCAATCGGAAATGCCGACCGGCCACTATCGATGTTCGGCGATCTGTCGCAGGATCGCTGAAATTTTACATGTCCCCGACTTGACGATCACGATAATTTTTTGATCGCGATTTCGTGAAAATCCATCATGTTGGATTTCTGCAATCCTGCATTGCCAGGTTGCAGCATCGCGGCAATCCGTCGCTGATGTATGGGGCCCTTTAGCCCCAACAGGTCATGTTTGAGGATTTGTGTCTGTGGAAACAGATGGGATAATTACTGACCCAGCAAAATAGATTAATCATGTACAGACGAGTTAAAGAATTCCACAAAACATGACCTGTCAGTGGTACTTGAGGACTGGAGTTAAGGATTAGTGCTCTATATCACAGATTCTCAAATTCGGTCCTCAGGACTAAAAAAAACTCATGTTTTACAGGTTTCATTATACAATCACAAGTGATATAATCCGTTCTGTGTGGATCTTTTAAAATGTGTCAGTGAGCAATAAATACACCCGTGCTCCTGCCTGGTGACCTGGAAAATGTGAACTGTTTGGGGTCCTGAGGACAGAGTTTGGGGCCATCACCCTAGATCAGAGGTTCCCAAACGCGGTCCTCGAAACTCCACAAAAGGTCAGATTTTACAGATCTCTATGGTTGAGCACAGGTGACTTAATTAGTACCTCAGTCAATTTGATTTAACCACCTGTGGTCATCCATGGATATCTCGAAAACCTGTACTGTTGGGAAGCCTTGAGGACCGCGTTTGGGAACCTCTGCTCTAGATGATTAGAAACAGCACTAGTCTCCCACTGCAGCAAGGTGTCAGCTAAATATAGCATTCAGCAGAGGGCGATCCCAGCAGATGCCAGCTTTGGTCTCTAGAGATCACCTTAGGGCTGGGGCAACCATCACAATCATGTGAAAGCAAAATAGAAACACAAAGTAATATAAACAGATAAGCATTAGCTGGGAACTGCAATACAAAAATGTGTACTTTTTGAAGCCACCTTTAAATGGGCAGATGTGCATCATATTTACAAATATAAAATAGTCCTATTATTTTCTGTATAAAATGCTTTAGGTCACACTTTTCCAATGACAGGCAAAAAGAGAAACCATTGTAGCCCCTTAAAAATACAAACCGACACCGCTATTTTAATATGTACAACATGAGCAGACTGCATACTGGGAGGGCATAACAAAAATAAAAGTATTGCATTTCCTCTAATTAAATTAATCCTGAAATGCCTGTAGTACTTTAAGCCTAGAGTTATACTGTATGCATTGCTTCAACAGTAATACGGGTTACACACTTTGCTGACGGACCAACCCAATGACCAACTAACCGATTTTACCAAGCATACTGCACACACACTTACCAATCGGCCGCAGGATATGTCTGGCCACACGAACCAGCTGTGATACCATTGTCGCTTGCTCGGCTCTTGTGGCCAGCATATAGCTCTGTTCAGTCATCTGTACACACACGCAGATGTGAACGTTATATCTCTCAGATACATCGCATCTGCTGTGCTGCACAGCCAACGCGATGTAGCTATGAAAGACGTCATTCAGACAAATCATGTGCACAAAAGGCCAGATGCACTAAATATATTATTTATCGGCTCTACGAAGGATATATTGTGCAGTGTGTACCCTGCATAAACATTTATATATATATATATTATATCTATCAATAGAAGAAAACAGCGCCAAATTTGTCCACTCTGTTTAACGTGAAATACCTTTCACAAGTGTGTGTTTTTTTGTTTTTTTAATATTGGTAAATCTAATAGAAATATTATACTTATATATATACATATACTACTTGTATATGTAGCACTCCCTTGATAAGTATAAGGTGTCTGCTTGGTCAACAAAAAATGGTGGCCATGGCTAGGCCACCTTGGTACAAGAAACAATACGACAATATAGCTGACCACAAGCGCCTCCTAGTGCATATACAGTGAACCAATTAAACCTGTGCAAATCTCGCAACCTGTGCAAAAACAATTTTTTGTATTTATATCCTTGTCCTTATCCAGGACCGTGACATACAAGTGACTTTGTGCAATAAATACAACCGTGTAATATATATGAATAAATATATTTAAAACTGCATAAATAATGTGCATAAAAAATATTTAATTAGATAAAACAATTCATAGACAACACACAATGACATAAATACACAGAAATAATGGATAAAAAGCTAGTACTAAAAGATAATAAATAGCGATTTTTAGTAAAAAATAAATATGTATTTTTTAAATAAATCGGATTTATAGCTTATCTTTTCCAAAAGTATTTTGGGAAGAGTTCATAAAGTGCAAGGTCAGGGTCCCAACGCGTTTCGTCCTCTGGACTTCCCCTTATATATATACATACACACATACATATATACACTCACAAAAAAAAGAAACACATTATAATTCTATAGAAGAGAACTAAATATATTAATCTCCACTTGTGGTACAGCAAAGCATAGTATGTTACCATAAACTACATTTACTTGGAAGTGAACAATGTGAAATGACCTCTGAATACAGATAAAAAAACATCATGAAATTTACAGTCAGCACATGCCAATTTGTCTGTAGCATCAGCAATAACTGTGGAAGGCCATAATGATCTATGAATCCATTATACAAGAACACAGTGCAGGCAACATATCCCAACAGCTGTACAGCACACATGGGTTGTGTACATAAGGAATAAGTACACATGGATGACTTGATAAGCTAAGTTCAAGCTCCATCTCACATTAGGAAAATGTACAGCAAATACATAAAGATTCCTCAATAGGATACTATTTTGAGGTCCACTTAAGCAGGGTTTACTTCCTTCAAGCAGTACTGCCATTTAGGGTTGGCCATCCATGGCCTAGCAACAATCGATAGTGTAAATGTTCACCATCGATGGCCAGTCATTGATGGTATATGAGTGAGGGTGAAATATATGAATTTTGCACATACGTATGTGAAAAACACAAACCATCGATGGCTTCTGTCCAATGGTTTAAATCAGTCGACCATCGATGGGCGAGGTGTTGATGGTCACCACTACTGCCAATGGTCATTGAGAAGAAGGGTTCAAAAGTTGGGCATTTTCAGGGTCAGACTCTTATGCAGTAAATGCCTCCAACAGTCACCACCCCTCTGACATTCAAGTAATTTGCAGCAACACTTCTGGATATTTAGGAAACAAGAGCCAGCAAATAATCAGCTGACAAACATCACAATCCTGCTCACTATGCATCCCAAGACTAGTCAGGTCTTTCAGCTAAGCAGTAATACACACACACACACACACACACACACACACGGGTTGAGTCTCCCATATCCAAAATGCAAAATGCTTGGGACCAGGGGTATTTTGGAAAACAGAATATTCCGTATTTTGGAATATTTGCATTTAATAATGAAATATCTTGGGAATGGGACCCAAATATACACACAGAATGCATTTATGTGTTATATCACACCTTATACACACAGCCTACAGGTAGTTTTATACAATATTTTCAATACTTTTGTGGCTCAAACAAAGTTTGTGTACAGAAATTTATTTCATTTATGTTTCACATACACCCTATACACACAGCCTGTAGGTCATTTTATATATTATTTTTAATAATTTGTGTCTTTGATTGCTGGTTCAATGAACACAAACTTTTTCTAAGTTTTCATTATCTCAGTCATGCCAAAATAATTCCGTATTTCGGAATATTTGGATATGGGAGACTCAACCTGTACACATACAGACACATATTCTTGAAGGCACTCTCTGAAACCAGATATTCTTTTCGTGATTGCGCCCAACATAAATGATCACATAATCCACATATCCCTCTGCCCAGGCTACCAGTTAGGTAGTTCTATATGACACTGCCCGCTCTTCATCATATTATTTGGACTCCTGACATAATAAAGCAATGCACCTATGTCAGATCTAAAACTAGGCCTACACGTGCACCTAGCCCATACTCGCACCGCTCAGCTCCTCCCATTGGCAGGTGCAGATCTTTGCTTCTCTACAAACATCACAATGTTCTTGCTCTATAAACATTTTTTGGCAGTAATGATGGAGAGCACAGCAACAAACAGGTTTTTGTGTTTCGTGTAAGATCTCCAGCAAATAAACTTTGCACTTTAACCATACTAGTTTTAGTGTGTTTAATAGTTTCCGTTGCACAGTGTAAAATGTCCCATGGTAGACTGTACAGGTGTAATTTTATAAAATGAAGAAACAGAGTACCAAAAAACACATCTGTACAGTATAAAGAAAAAATACATGGTATGGTGTAATTGCTCAAACATGACAAAACATATCCAGTCATATATGACATATATAGTATTTTATATCCTTTGTATTAATAAAAAAAAAAAAACCCACTAGGTAAAAGGTTGTGTAAAATTATTATATAGGCCACTAAAATGCATAGAAAATTTATAAAACATAGAAAAGTGTAAATTCAGGGGTTTGACCATCAATGTGTGTGTTTGTTTGAATGTGCTTGTGATATTATTCAGCTTTATCAACACAAGCAGCAAGGCCTCAGGCGTGCGATAAGAAGTTACAGTAGGGTGTGCACAGGATGTAGCTTTCAGCTTAGATGGAGACTTCTCAGTTACCACAACTAAGCAATATGCTGAGTAAATGATGGCAAACTTGAAACGTGCTCTGTTATAGATTTTAGGAAAATATTTACAATATGAAAAACAAAAACTTTTCTGAAGCATACAACACACACACTTATTATCCATCTACCAGTACTACAATTCAGCTACTGAAAGAAACAATAATATGCTAATTAACAAAGGTTAGAAATTTTAAAAGATTCAAGTGCCTATTATATTACAACAAAGTAGTGAGCTATCCCCTGAAAACACATTTTTAGGGGCCTCACAAAAAACAACAATCAACGGAATGTGATCCCCCGTTTTGATCGCAAAAACAGCCTGCATAGTCTATGGAGATTTACCATGCTCAGGATGCCAAAGCACTGGCCTCAATAGGGAACACCATCATCAGATGGAGTTAGTCATTGTATCCTATGGGCTACACACTGCATGAACCCGATACAGACCGCTCGCACAAGTGCAGTCTGATCACCGCGCACTCGCAGTAGCACTTCTAGGTACCGAACTCCAATTTCAGGTATAAAATAACAGAGCAGCTTTATTTTACACTAATACCTCTTTTACACCATAGCAAAAATCTGGGTTATTGCTGGGTCTACCCGGGACGCAGCTCAGTGTAAAAGGGTCCCTGAAAAATAATCCGGGTCAAGCGACACGGCAATCTAACCCAGGTAGCTACCAGCGTCAGACCCAGGATGGACCTGGGTTATGGCGCAGTGTAAACTGTGCAACCTGGGTCATGCCTAAAATGAGCTGATCAGTGGTTGTGGAACAGTCACCTCCCACTTTTTATGACCTCACAAGTTTAGCAGGGCAGAGGCTGACCTGAGAATAACCCAGATCAATGGTGCTGTGTAAACGATGTGTCTGACCTGGGTTGGAACCATGTCTGAAATCCCAGGTCGGAAAAGAGGTATAAGAGTTGAGCTAAGACATGCTGCCAAATCTAAATGAGAATCTATTTGTATTGTTCAGAGGATCCATTGTACTGAATGAAATTAATTACTATAGAAACAGGCAGTTTCACATAGTTCTTACAGGATCATAAACATATGACTGGTTACAAACTCTGTGCTCTATTAGCATCATACTGTAGAGGTTTTACAGATTTCGTAACAGGATATTGCCAACAAGGAATCAAAAATAACAGACAATAATACCAGCTATTAAACAGGTCATCATATGTAATAAGCTTTCTATTAATGAAACATGATTGTAGTCCATGTCCCTGCATCTAAAGCAGTGTTCTCTTGCAACCATAACTACATCAGTGTAATCCCAGCTGACTTTAACAAAAAGCAACTGTAAGGCCAAGGCTGTACAATTCTGCCACTACAAATCTGAGGCTAGAAACTTAACATGTTCAGTTTCTATGTTCTATGGAGCCAAATGCCTTAGAGGACACTGCCTTTGTAAAAGTCATGTAACATCCTCATGCTTAGGAGAACTTTGTCCGACTTGGCAAAGCATCACTACTGAAGTTAATGGTCTGTGCATGCTCTCATACTATGGACAAGTTGGTACTTGGGGTAAATGGGGGGCAAACTAAGTAACAAGGACATACACAAAAAAACAAGCTATGTTTTATGGGTTTTGAAATTGAGATTAAGAATGGCTGCTGAAGGACATAAACCAGAAATGACCAGGGATGAGGACCAAGCTAAATAAAAGAGGATTTAAATTTTTCTTAAGAATTTAGAATTTTACTGTTGCTGCCATTATTTCACCATTTATCATGTTAGAGGAAGCACACTCTTTGCAGAAGCTGACATAAAAGAGCATTGCCAGTTATGATTGGCAAGTTTGTATTGTTTTACCAATCTGCCACTCGGTCTGCAGTTCCCTAGGTTGGTGGATGTCACCCAGGTGTGTAACTATTTTTACTCTGCCTGCTCCAGCTCTTAAGCTGCAGACACACACAACGATTTTGTTACCAACGATTTTAGGACCGATTATCTGTCAGATTATCGGTCAGATTTTTTAAAGTGTAATGAACGATTTTTTTGAACTACAAACGATTTTTGCATATTAACTTAATGAAAATCGTTGAGTTGACAAGTCTGACTGAACTATAAACTTCAAACTACAAACGACAAACGTGAACGCGCATGAACGATAATAGTTCATCGTTTGACTCAGGAAGTGAACGATTTTTTCAAACGATTATCATTAAACAACATCGTTTAACGATAATCGTTCAAAAAATCGTTGCGTGTGTATGCAGCTTAACTCTTTACCTTGTGTCTCCCTTCCTAGCTTCACCACTCTTATTAAATAGAAAACTGGAGCCAAGAGTGAAGCTCCTCTGACCACATAGTAAAGAATAACACGGAACTTGATTTTATTATTTGCCATATTATAACATTACTTTCTTAAAAATATAAAGGTAGGTCACGCCTGCATCATCTTCAAAATCAGAGGCGAAGGCACATGAAGTGTGTAACACATGGGGCCAATTCAATTAGCCAGTTTGTATATCCCACAGGTTTATTTTCTATTCGTTAATGCATCATGAAATTGACCGTACATATATAGTAACACAGAGGGCCTGATTCAGAGGTGAGCGCAGACGCGTCTTTTGGTGGTCGCCCGTATGCGACTTTATGCAAGTGCCGCTACAAATCCCTCCCTTGGTGTACATCTGTGGTATGTTTGTGCAAGGACTGAGACGCCCACATTTTGAGTGTCTGTAGACTACTGGCTCCATTCAATTCAGCGCGAAGCTGCGTAGCCCCAGAGAGAGCTCCCGAAGTTTTTCAATTCACTGTGCTGTTTGGTCCGACAGTTGCCAGTTAAGTCGGAGAAAGCCGGTTCTGACGACTTAACATGGGTATTTAGTCGCGAGAACAGGCATTCTCCGGCTATAGTGCCAGCGGCGCGGCTGTTAGCGCCGCGCTAAGCCGGCACTTTTGTAGGATTTCTCCTCGCACCCTCAGGTGCGAGAAGAGTCTTTTAGTCGGACCAAACAGCACGGTGAATGTAATAGCTCCAGGATCTCCCTCCCGGGGCTATTCAGCATCGCGCTGAATTGAATCAAGCCCTATGTAAGCCTGGTGCATCTTTAGGTGCCAACATCAGTAGCTCCATTGAAACTTGCACTAGTCCTATGCAAGGTGCAAATCTTCCATACGAGTATGGCTTCTAAGGAACAATAAAGCGTCTGTATACGCAAACACTATAGCGACACACCCGCGACACTCCCATAACAGACCCACACGATGGACCATCACCGTGCATCCGTTTAGCCACCCTGCACTTTTCCAAGACATTCCTGATACCGTGCGCCTTTGTGCTTACACTGTATAACGCATGTGCCGTACAAGTTTTTAGGGATTTTCTCGCAGTAGCAAAATAAAAAAATAAAACCTCTCAACTCCATGAACATCGACATTGCGTGCAATTCTGAATCAGACATATAATGTTACACTGCATGTTACTCACAAGACCTGTATTTGCCATTGACAAACACAGACTAGCGCAATGGCCTTCCTTCTTCCCAGTAGGACAAAGCAACATAATTTATATACACATTCTCAAAGCAAGGTTAACTAGTGTTCGTTCTAGCACATTCAGCTGATGCAACAAACTGCTGAGATACAGACCAGAGTGTGCTAGAAGCACCAGAGCAGAGAGCAACACCCCAGACAGGAAAGAGGAACTGCACGGGTTGTGGCAGGTGCAGGGTGCTAGAATAAACATGATTAACCATTAGGTGACTAGTGGTCACTAGCATTTCCAGTGATGGGCGAGTGGGAGATTTGCGGACCATTGTGTGTGGAACCTGACAAACATAGGAGATTTAAAAGCGAGTGGTGGTCTGAGGGGTGTTTTAGAACAAGTGGTATGTTTAAAAGAAGCAAATTGTGGGCCTGATTCAGAGCCGGACGCTATTTGCGAACGGTCGTTCTGAAAAAAGGGCTGGCTATTTAAATGAAGTGCTCGCTCTTTGCGGTCTGTTGACGCCTCTAAGCCTGAACGAGCGAACAGAACCTGCGGCCGCTATTTTGATAAAACGCCCCCTGGCCGCTCGCATCCTACGTCATCTCCGCTATTTATTTGATTAATCGAGTACATCGAAAGGCATCTGAACTGCTCGCAGTGCTTGTGGTTGGATTTTCCTACCGCAATCATGCGAACAGTTCAGGCTAAGAAACAACCAAGTGACGTGGCCGATGACGCTGCTTTGTTAATTATGCACACCTTTAAAACGCTCGTTTTGACCGTTTGGCACGCCTGCGTTCGGATCACCACTCCCCGTTTTCAAGCACCTTCCCCTGTTACCACCCACAAACGTCTCATTCTGTCACTCAAATTAGCAGGCACTCGTTATTTTGCAAGCACATGAATTTCGACCGCACTGACTGGTTCGCACACATGCGTATTACGAGCCGTACGCATGCGCAGTTGTGCGAACATCGCTTGGAGCGAACGAGCGGCCGCTTACGAGCGGCTCTGAATCAGGCCCAGTGTTCTTATGGATATATGGGGGTGTTTTGCGTGAGTGGGTATTATGCACCGTCTGTTGTGTTTTTGGGTGCAAATGGGACATTTAAATAGCATTTATATATCAGAAGGGATTTGTGTAGAACAGATGGGATCTGTACTAAGGGCACATGGTGCCACCCTGATTGAATTAAGATTTAATTTATTACAGAGAATAAGGTAATGTGTGGCCCTTCTGAAGGTTACGCATATGTGGCACTTGTAGTGTACCACACTGCTCGTCACTGGTTTAACAGAGGATATGAAAGGAGGAATGGGGAGCGTAAGTAAACAATAAAATAGTTGTATTCTTCCCAATGTACCAGACTGTCAAGATTGGTATTACAGGGAATACACACTGCTGTTATTGTACAGACACTAGGTGAACAATAAGCTGAACATAAATAAACGGTTTATTCTGTGATGATTGTGGGGAACAACATATTTAAGAGAGATTTCTGGTATTTCCCACTGAACACAAAAAAACAAAAACAAATTGAGAAACGATTATTCTAGGAGGTTATTTTCCCATAAGCCAAAACGACCTTTTTAAACAGAAAAGCTGAATAGACAATATATGGATAAGGGGAGTGAGACAAAATTGAACCATTCAAGCAGACAATTGACTTAGGAAACCCTACTGCTGTCTGAGAGTTTGCTTAGAAATGATTTCAGCTCAGTGCCTCTCCAATACAAAGAGGATCAAGAGCAAAAATGTTTAACCCTTCACCACTGAATACATTAACGCTGCACCATCAACCCTTGTATTGACATTGTGATGACTTGTATAATGGAAGTATGGAGTCAAGAAAAAGTACAGTTACTGATTAACTTCTAACATCCTTAACATAATATTCAGAGCATTTCTTAAGGAATGCTGCAATAAGAAATAGTCAAATACCCTGTGTAGAACTGATTGTAAAAGATGAAGAGTCCAGATAAAGCCAAACTCATTGTAAATTTCCATTGTACAGTAGTTACAATTAAATAGTTTGACATTTAGACATCCTCCAGACAAATAACATAGGATATTTATATTTTAGAGAATGTAAGGATGCATGACACACCGCATTTCGAATGAGATGCATCTCGCCACTCATCGCAAACATAAAGGCGCTTATTAACGCTGTATGCTTGAAAAGAGTCACAAAGGAAAGTTCTCCCAATAAGAGCTGTCTTTGCGATAGAACGTTTATGGCCCAGAAGTCCTTCTGCGCATGCATTGAGTGACACACGCACCGTGGGGGGGTGCAGGGAGGGATCTGACTGGATCCCTCTCAGGGGGAATTGTGAAAAGAAACCCATAGGCTTCTATTGTGCAACGCCATCTATCGCATGCTGGAGCTTGGTGCATATTCAGTAAGCGGCCGAACCTCCGAAAATGTCGTTTTCGAAGTTTTGAACGCAAAATCTGCATTGTTGCATCCCACCCATAATAACATAAAAGGGTCAATTCAATAAGGAGAGAGTCGCCATTATAAAGAAATGCAGGCAATGGCACCTATTCTCCCCTCAGACTCATGGAATTTTGTACTTAGGGCCTGATTCAGAGCCGGACGCAATTAGCGCTCGCTTGTCCAGAAAATAGGGGTGGCTATTCAAATGAACCGTTCGCTCTTTGCGGTCTGTTCACGCCTGTAGGTCTGAACGAGCGAACAAAACTTGCCGTCGTTTTTTGGATAAATACGCCCCCTGGCCGCTCGCATCCTACGTCATGTCCGCTATTTATTAGATTAATCGAGTACATCGACCAGCGTATGAACTGCTCGCTATTCTTGTGGTTGGTTTTTGCTACCACAATCTTGCGAGCAGTTCTGGCTATAAAATAACCCAGTGAAGTGGTCAATGACGCTGCTGTTTTAATTATGCACACCCATAAAACGCCCGTTTTGACCTTTAAGCACGCCTGCGTTCGGATCTCCACTCCCCGTTTTCCAGCACCTTCCCCTGTTACCACCCACATACGCCTCTTTCTGTCACTCAAATTATCAGGCATTCGCTATTTTGCGAGCACATGAATTTCGACCGCACTGACTGGTTCGCGCATGCGTATAACGATCCGGACGCATGCGCAGTTGGGCAAACATCGCTCGGAGCGAACGAGCGGCCGCTTACGAGCGGCTCTGAATCAGGCCCTTAGCCCTATGGGGCTGCAAACAAAAATACACGAGTCTGGTGGTACCGTAAGTGTGGTGTATAGACACACTTACAGGCACGACAGTCACATATTTATGCCACCCGTTTGCAAGTAGACATGGAATGGAGCACATAATTTAGGACAATTCATAAAACACACATACTTGTAGGTACCTAGGTCTTATAATGATCACCTTCATTATATCATCACTAGTGGGTGTCAATTTTAAACCCTACTCATGGTGGTATGCAAATAATATCTTAACATTAGCATTAGGTTTAGCAGTCAGCTATAATGAGAAACCGATTTTTGACATTAGGTCCATGTCGACATTTTGTCTATGTCAACATATTGTCACCATGTTGGTACTTAATGTTGACAAGGTAACCAACGTCATAACATACCAGACCCGTCCCGGCATGTGCAGCAGAGTACTGACTGTTGTATAATAAATGTATGTGCATAAAGCTGCATCAGTAATATAACAATCAGTGAGGAAGGGGGAACAGACGGGCGGCCATACAGCCTAGCACCGCTTGTGTAACAACTTCGCCTATGTTAGGATGGCCGGTGGGTCACGTAATACTGAGCTCTATGCCCTGTACTAGAGTACAGGTGTGCCAGTCCCTGTGCTGCGTGCGGCACCGCAGTGTGACAGTGACAGGCAGGTTGGCACAACAGGCGTCCCACTCACCTTGTACACCTTGCCGAAGGCTCCGTCCCCCAGCTCCCCGACTATCTCCCACACCAGGTTTGGGTCCAGGTCTCTCCGGACGTGCTCGTACTCCCTCAGCCTCCTCTTGTCCGTCGTGAAGCGCAAAATGCGGCGGAAGTTGGCGAATGCCATGGCCGGAGCGGGATGCGAGTGTCCCGGGCAATGTTACAGAGCTGAGCCCCGGTCGGAGCGGGCTCCAACACCAACTTGAAACTCTACTAGTTCCGAGCTCTCTGTGACTGTGAGAGGGACCAGGCACAGGCTCCGCCTATCACCCGCCCATAGGCGGTGTCCATCGCCACACGCTGGAAGTACACCTATGCCGGGCGTGGCCGCCGCCCCCCAGCGCTGGTATAAAGCGCTCTCACTTCCCCAAGTTTTATTTTTGGATGCAGCAGCGCCAGGGCGAGAGGAGGTGTGAGGAGGTGTGAGGAGGTAGCTGGTGCTTCGTGTAATCAGCTACGCCTTTGTAATGTGTGCAGTGTAGAGGGCTAGTAACACAATATTTACTGATGCGAGCGATCTGTGAGGTTCCGTAGTAGCTACGTTCTGTTTCTCTGCAAATAGTGATAGTATCACACATTTCTGATTGCACCCTTGGGAGCTCCTAAAACGGGACTATAAAATTAATGTGGGACAGAGGGTCTCATTCAGACCCGCTCGCGAGCGCAGGACGCTCGCAAGCGGGTCGATGGTACCCAAATGCGCATGCGCACAACGGAGGGAGCAACACCCTGTAAGATAGGTCGGACACGCTGAGCCTCAGGAAGGGACCTCGGGGCCACAATTACGGACTAACAGACAGACCTTCCGGGGACTAGAGGATGGTCATAATTGGCACTTTTAGCCTCAGACTGGTTACACCCGTATGGCAGGCACCAGGGTGCAATCCGAACGAAAACGCCAGAGGGAGGGAAGAGGGATGTGGAGGGGAGGGGTTAGCACTCACAACAATAATCGAAACACACGAACACAGAATGCGCTCACCGGGTATGCTCTTGTCCCCTTGCTGGCCGGGTGGTCCTGATCCCGACCCCTGTAAGAGATCACATCGGCCTAGCGCCACCCGGTGGCGATACCATGGATGTGACGATATACCACAACGAGATACAAGGGCCTCGGCCTAATGCCGAACGTTGGTGATACAGTGGATGTAAAGATATACAGCAACCTAACACTAGATACAAGGGCCTCACCGAGGGCTTACCTGAACCGCTGGCTCGCGTTCTGGACTCCTTCCAGCGACGATCCGCCTGCTCCGATGGCTCCTGCACGCTGTCCCTGCCGGGCCGCACGCAGGGGTTTAAATAACCCACCGTGCGGCCTCCTGGGGTTGATGACGCGGCACCGCGTCTCAGGGTGATGACGCACCACACCACGTGGGCGCATCCAGCGACACGGTCAGGTCCTTACCGGCGTCTTCGTGGGAGGAGGGGCGCTCGGCCCCAGACCCCCCAAACTGATTTGGCTGGGAGTTGCGAGCCTGGAATCGATGTGTTGGAGAAGGTGAGGGAAGAGCGCCCCCTATGACAGCAGCCTCACGTGTTGTGCTGACCGCACGCCCTCCCTCATTATATAATATCTACATCACGTGGCCAATCGAGCCGAACTGGGTAGAACGTAAACCATGTCAGCACATGGCTAGGACTCTGGGTCCATGTGAGAGCACAGACCACCAGTAGTGCGTGAGAATAGCAGCCGGTGGCATTTGTTATATGACAAAGGGACACATTGGTCCCGAACGGTGTCACATGAATACATACTTTTGACTTTTTGCATAAGTCTCCGAGTGCCGCTGTTTATTTGGTCATCTAGCTATATCTATATATAATATATATATATATAAATAACAAACCTTAACTATTCTGTCATATAGCTATTACAGTTTGTGTATGTATGCATGTGCAGGGCATAGGCACTCTTAAAGAGCTTTATTTTAAAGTCCATCTTATGGAAAATACATTTTGGCCCAGGACATTACTGTCAGGTTGCGGCCTAGGATCGGCTGTTAACTCACCACGGTGCCAGGTTCCCCTGAGCCCTCGGGTGGTCAGACGCCAGGTGCAGCAGCGGGTGATGAGCTGAGCATTATTCTTCGAGCCATGTGGACATCTGTGTGCTGCGCCGTGCCTTGGTTGCTGTGGTTGCCGTCGTGAACTCGGCCATGACAGTTCACATCACCTGACTACCCTTTAGCCAATGGTAGCATGGTGGTGGTCAGCTGATGCTGTCCACCTATGATCTGCTACCTTAGGGTATAAAGCCTGCCTCGGGACAGAAGGAAGTTGCCTGTGCAATGTTGTCGCTATCCAGTGTTTACTGCCGCTACCTCGTTCCAGGTTCCCTCCTCGTATCCTTGTGTCTACAAACATCTATTTCTTGTGCAACAGAGCGTCCTAACATCTTGCCTGTGTACTGACCGATACCAACTCGTTGAGCAACAGAGTGTCCTAATCATCTCGTCTGTGTGCTAGCAAGTGCCTATCCATTAGAGCCAACAGAGCCTATTTACATAATTACCTGCGTACTAAGTGTCTTTTAGGCTATTGCGAGACTTGCTGATGCGCAGGGACATCCAAGATGGCGCTGTCCGGCGTCTGTTGCCGGAAATACCATAAATGATGTTGTTATTAGGCTCTACACTATAAAGGGGCTCACAGTGAACATTTCTTTTATCCTCCTGACGAAGTCCAACCCAGTGAGCTGGGTCTAAGTGACGAAACACGTTGAGGTGTTGTGCGGTTATCCTATGCCTAGTGTCTCTATAAGAGACCCACCTACTTTTAATGTAAGAACTTAATTTGTTTTTCTGTTTGTTTATCTTATTTTGTTACAATAAAATCTCAAAAAATATGGCATTTTGAGAGCGCATATCCTTCTATTTACCTGCATGTTCCACCATTGAATGTACGGGGAGGAGCGGAACCAAAGTGATTGTTTCAGAATTCCGAGGGCACACTTGATAAAGTTATCTGTCGATTCTGGGATTCTTTTTGAGAACGAGTACACGCTGGCTCCACACTAAGACCCCTGATGTGCCTGTTTTTTAATTGATGAAATGCTTATCTTGAAAATTCTAATATTTCTAAAATACTACACCAGAGAGCGCCTTTTCTCACCTCCTTTTTTAGATACTCTACTACTATTTGAGACGATACAACAACAGTCTCTCAGGAGAAAATTGGCAGCCACCGCTCACACGGGGAGTGTATTTTTGGAAGAATTCATTTTAAAGGACTTAAACACAGATAATTCTTGGTGTAGTGCTATTAACAGTACCCTTGTTCTATATTTTTATTTGTTGTTTACTGACTGTTTGAGCAGCTCCTTTTTACTTGTCCCAAAGTGTGTGTACGAGTTATACGATCATGTTTAGAACACACCTCACAGGAGGGGCAAGATCTGATCTGTGTCAGAAAATCTTTAATGAGGAAAGTGGTATAGAAAGTCCCAGTCCAAGCCATGATATAGATGATGGTTTTTGGGATCTTGAGAGGATTCTTAATAAGGAAATCCGGACATGGTGGGATATAGCTATTTTAGAACAATATGTTAAAGTGGGAAGGGTCCCTAGAGGCCTACGTTTAAAAAAGAAACCCACTTTTGGTTGTAATAACGACCAATTTGTTAAAGAGTGGGAGCTCATTCTACATACGAGTTCCATTAAATTAATGCAGTTAATTATTGCTGAAAAGAAGAGGTGACTTATAAATATAGAAACAGAAATTAAACAGAAAGAAGTTCAGATGGAACCTCATATTATGAATGAAAGATTCAAAGAAAATATGGTCCTAAACAAAAAATTAGAAAGGCTAGAGGTAGAGGTAACACATACTAAAGAAAATACATTTTTAAGAGATAAAATAGATTACCAGAATAATACAGTCTCAAAGGGAATTTGAGACATCAGAATAAACCATATACTAATCGAACCACTAATGTATGGACAACTGTCAACCTAAACGTGATTTGATGTTTAAACATTACACAAATACACCAAAACAGTTCAAGATGCCTCAGAGAAATATTTTTTTTGTATTAAATAGACTGGAATCAGAGGGGGATAGTGATAGTGATGCCCTCTCTCCAGGATACACACCAAACCCTCGGGACAGGTACACCAAATACCTCTTCAAAGAACAGGTACAGAGAGCCTCGCCATTAAAAAGAAGGTACGTGGCAGAAGAGGAAGAAGGGGTGGATGTAAGAAACCTAAAGAAAAGAAACCTGAGGTATTAGTGACACAATCCTGAAAAGTAGAGGTATTTTCAATTTGTCAAGTCAAAAATTTACGAAGGTTGAAACCTCATTACTTAGTAAGGGATTTTCTTTTGCCCCTGTTGTTAAAGCTGATAACTTCCAAATGTTTGTCGATTTAAGTAAATTTACTAGAAAACTCACGCTTAAACAACATTTTAAAAAAAAAAATACAGAAATGACCAGGGCAATGAACTAAATGACCCTAAACTAGGCTAGGTTAACACCAGCATGTAAAAATTGTTACTAAATTACTAGCCAGCATAAGACCATATAGCAAAAAAATGAAATATAGCATACAAAAAACAAAAACAGGATATACAAATTCACAGAAATTAGACATAGTAACATGCTTCAAGACACTAGTCCAGCTAGCTCTCAACCCCTTGAAACAAGGAAATAAAAGTGCTAGCAAGGCCTTCCAAATTTGTTTCTTAAGGAGTGGCAACCCCATATAAAAGAATATTAAGCAATCCCCACCCAACTGCCCTCCCACCATCTCAGATGGATAGTAGATGCTAACCCACTACTGAGGCGTGGAGTCTAACGTGCCGGCGGTGTTCACCAGGAACCCCTCAAGGAGGTTTGAGCTTAGCTGTGTCCAACACGGAGGCTGCGGCTCCAGCATGGGTTCCCTAGTACAGTTGCTGGTGTACATTGAAGGCGTACAAACATAGGCCCTCATTCAGAGCCGTACGCTCTGAGCAGAGCGCACGCTCTGAATGAGGGCCGGGCTCCATTTTCATGGAGCGTCCTCCTGGACGCTCGTATAGCTGTGGGTCACCACCCACAGGCTATACGAGCGTGCATTGCGATGGTCGAGACCATCGCGACCATCGAATTTGCGAGCCAGAGCCTGCGGTTGAGGTTTTCAACCGCAAGCTCCGGAGTGATTTTGGCTCTATCAGAGCCAAAATCACTCCCACTGACATCACTAGTGATGTCAGTGGGCCGGCTTCTGACGGGAGGCGTTCCCGTGGGAACGCCCCCGTCAGGGAGGCACGCCCCCGGCACGCCCACCAAAGGGGGCGTGCTGTCAATCAACATTGACAGTACGCCCCCTTTGATCGGACACAACGAGCGAAGGACTTTCCTTCGCTCGTCGCGTCTGGCGCATGCGCACGACGAAGCTCCCTCCGTCGTGCGCATGCTCAGTCCATAACATCGACCCACTTGCGAGCGGACAGCCGCTCGCGAGTGGGTCTGAATCAGGCCCATAGTCAACAAGCCGGGTCAGGATCACACCATTTCAGAGTCGAGAACGAGGCCAAGGTCAAAACCGGAATACCAATTGAAGAACCAGGGATAAGACAGAATTTGGTCACAGGCAAGCCAGAGGTCAGTAACGAGTCGCAGGGAACACTAGAGACAGGAACGCTGGAGTATGGTATGGGAGCCTATACTGTAGCAAGAAAGTGCTCTCAGGAACTTCCTTAAATAGGAGGAGTTTCCAATGCGTGCCCAATGAGCTTTGTAATTTTGGGCATGCCTGGCCCTTTAAATTCTGCACAGAGCGGCGTGCACATCCCTATGGGAGCCACCTGTGCAGGCCAGCAGTAGACCGCATATTACAGCCGGAGGAGAGGAAGAATGCAGGTGCCCACGCAGAAACTGCAATTAGCATGACCATCGCTACGGGAGTCTCCAGCCCGCTTCTCCACCAGAGTCCCCGGAGACCAATGCCGCTGGACCAGGTAAGCAGATGCCGTGGTCTGGCATATTGTGACAAAGTGCATCCAAATATAAAGTCACACAAATGTCTAAAAGGGTGAGAATGAAAACAACCATACAATTGAGATGGGAGAAAATAGCAAAGGATTCATGGATCTCCCGAACCAGAACCAGGAACAATCAAATAAGTCAAGCCTAGGATATCAACGTTGAGGCTGTGGACAGCCAGCCAAGCCTCAGCTTCACCAGGGGTGTTTGAAGAAATTAATAGTGCCATCAACCACGACACAAAGATGTGAAGGGAAAAGCATGTAATTCTGTAACTGCTGATCACGAAGCTTGTGTTTAACTGGGAGAAATTGACTCTTGTAATTCCACAGTGAAATCTGGATAAATCGACACAGAATGATCATAAAACTTGAGAGGATCATGGAGACACTGTCAGGAACCAGGCTGTCGGATCTCAGCGAAGGGTCCGAACGGTCTCACTCTGGCTGACCAAGTCCTGGCTTACTGCTCTGCGTGTCTGCCCTCCCCGCAGTTGTAAGCGGTATCTGCCGCACTGAGGGTCTCATTCAGAGCCGGCCGTGAGCGCAGGACGCTCGCAAGCGGGTCGATGGTACCCAAATGCGCATGCGCACGATGGAGGCTGCTCCGTCGTACGCATGCACAAGACTCGGCGAGCGACGGGGAAGCCGTCGCTCGGGGTCTCGCACCAAAGGGGGCGTGCTGTCAATGGGAACGCCTACTGTCTGGATCCGGCTCCACTGACATCACTAGTGATGTCAGTGGGAGTGATTTTGGCTCTGATAGAGCCAAAATCACTCCAGGGCTTGCGGCAGCGAGACCCTACTGCAGGGTCTCGTCGCAAGCCCGATGGTCGTGATGGTCTTGACCATCGCGACCATCATCATGGACGCACCAAAAAAAAACAAACGCCCTGATTCAGAGCGGGAGCTCGTTCAGAGCATCCGGCTCTGAATCAGGCCCAGAGTCTTCTAGCACTAATGGGAAGGTATCGTTTAGCCCCATTGCTACAATGCTCTGTTCTGATGTTTTCGCAGCATGACGCTGCTTCACTGTGTCCATGCTGGCTTTTCCAGACCATGGGCACAGCCATCTTGGCTTGGTCACCTGATTCCGCATTGGCCAATCCTGCTCTGCTTTCGGGTCAGCTGTGAGTAATTGTCCAACCAGCAGCAGAAACTGGGTATATAAACTCTTCCTGGACTTTCAGTCAGTGTCTGTGCAACGTCTCCTATAGTTCAGTTTTTGGCTCCTGTTGGATCTACATTTGTTCCTGACCTGGAGAACTGTTGTTATCGTGTTACACTGAGCAAGCTCCTAAGCCATTGTTCACTGATCACTGCCCAGGACTCTACTCAAGAACTTTTGTTACTAACTCACGGAGTCCTGCTCAGTAGTTTGTTCTAAGGATTCTGACTATCAGTGACCTGGGCTCAACCCAGAGTATCAGCATGAAGTCTTCAATCATTACCAAGCCTCAAGAACTCCTTTCCTTGGCTCTTAGTTTTACTTTCACTCCTCTGTATGAGGTTCGGACTTTCTATTTACAAACAATCTTTTATCAACTTGTAATCAAATAAAGTTCTGTGCTTTATTAAAATCACTGTGTTCCATATTTCCTGCTTCAGTACTGTCTGCCTTTGTCTACTTACTCTGTGTTACGATTACTTAAGCCTGGTGCCATCCTATGAGGAAGACATGTCTTAGACCTCCTCAGTTCTTGCCACCAGTATCCCAGCCAGCAGAGCCTGTTCCATCACAGGAGGTCAATGTCCCTAGAGTCGTGACACAAACCAGTTGTAAGACAGCATCACGGTCCCTATAGTGAAGCATACGGTATAGCAGGCACACGATTGGCTCTTTCCACAGATAATTGCATTGAAAAGGTGTCCCTGCCAAAGATTTTCACCAGCCATTCCTCAAGGAACACCTCAGAAGTGGTCCCTCAGCCCACTCAGGAAGACCCACAAAGCGCAGATTATTTCTCCGAAGGTGGCCTTCCAAGTCAGAGTTTAGAATGTCAAGTAGATACTTCAGCAGAGAGAGATGTAATCTGACCAGGTATAGGTACCGTAAGATCCTCCACAGCAGAAATGTGGTGTTCGGCTTCCCCCACTCGATTAAGGATCCTGAGGGTCAGGATTACATACAGCGTCATCCTGATGGTCAGAATCCCAACAAATTCCGTCAATAAGCATTAGGGTTATGGGGAGTGTTAGGCACTAAGGGGAGGGTTCGGCTACAGGAGGTGAGGGTTAGGCTGCAGAAGGGGTTAGTTAGGCAGCGGGAGGTATTGGCTAGGGAGAAGGTAAAGGTTAGAATACTTACCCAAATCTGTCGGTATTCTGACCATCTGCATCCTTAGTTTTGGGATCCTGTACCCAACCTCTTCTTATTAGAGATGAGCGGGCCCGGTTCACCGAGAACCGAACCCACCTAAACATAGTGGATCCGAGTCAGGCTCTGGTTTTCCCTCCTGAATACAAAATTAAGCAAAACGTAATACTCCCGCGGTTGGATTCTTGTGGGTTTTGGATTGTATATAAGTCCCTCCCTGCGGTGATTGGCGCCATTTGCTTGCTGATTCCCGGGCTGTTGGGCTGTGCTCCATCCAGGGGTATGCTGTGTTGTCCATTCCAGGGGTGTGCTATTCTCTGTCCAGGACGGTAGCTGTGTTGTCCATTTAGGGGTGTACTGTGCTCTGTCCAGGGGGATGTGTTGCTCATCCAGGGGTGTGCTGTGCTCTGTCCAGGGGACTGTGTTGCTCATCCAGGGGTGTGCTGTGCATCCAGGGGTGTGCTGAACATCGTCGAGTTGTAAAAAAAAAAAAATCGCCGTCCTCAGTGTAATATATATATATATATATATATATATAGAATATATAAGCACTGTGATGTTGCTGGCCATACCGCAGTGTAATATTCATACAAGTATTGTGACGCGGTTGGTCAGTACACTAATACTGCAGTTTCGTATTCATACAATTACTGTGATGCTGTTAGTAATACCACAGTGTAATGTATTGTGCAGTGTGACTGCGCAGGGTCATTTGTGAACAAAGTTTAAAATAAAAAGTTAAAACTTTAAAAGTATTGGTACAAATTGACCTGTGTGCTGTACCCTACTTCGTTCGTGATATGGAGAACGATCAGTTGAGAGGAGAGCAGGAAGCACATGCTAGTGCTGGGGCTGCTGCCACCAGTGACAATACTAGTCCATCAGCGTCATCTACTAAAGCTGATGCTCAAGGGCAAGGAGTGTCATGACCAGAGTTCTTGTACCTGGTGAGTCGTGGTCTCTGTCTGTGCGGGTGCTTTGGTGCGGTCCTAACGGTGGGGGTGCTGGTGTCTGGAGGTTGGCATGAGGTGCGCGTGGATGTCTGAGGGGTACAAGCCATGTGGTGACAGGTAAGACTGGCATTGCTGCCACACTGGCAATTGCTGGGCACCACAAATTGGGCATGTGACCTGAATGGGCCAATCAGGTTGGAGCATCTTGTATTTACTCTCAGCAGCCTATCGTGCACTTTCCCATGGTACATAAGTGTGTTCAGACTGTCCTCTAGTTGCCAGTGCAACGTATACACAGCACAAGCTGTGTGAGAGTGCTCTGTGCTCCTTAGCTTGGTGTGATATTTGCAGTCCCAGCAGTGCTCCGTCTCCTGCTCTGTCTCCATTGCAGGCTGTTCCCGGATACCCACATCTACCCTGCTTTACCCCGTCTTTCTTGGACTCCTGCCAGATAACTGCTGTGCCTGTGGGTTGCTGTAGACTTTGCTATATCTCCGCTCATGTTACAGCTTAACTTCTGATGCCAGTTACCAGCCGCACTACAGAGCTCAGCATAGTCATTGCCTAAGTATTGCTTTCTGCTCCACTGCTGTGGTTTCACCTTTTGCTGCACTATTTACTTTGCCTGTTGCCTCTCACTCCTGTGGACATCAAACCCATCTTCATTACAGTTATCAACTGCACCGTTACAGTTATCATCACTGCATCGCGGGGCTCAACCCAATTCCGGATTCTAGTCACACCGCAGGGCTCAACCCTGTTCCGGAACCACACCGCTTCACAGGGCTCAACCCTGCTTCAACCTTCATTGTGTCACAGGGCTCAACCCCATTCCGGATTCTAGTTACACCGTAGGACTCAACCCTGTTCTGGAACTACACTGCTTCACAGGGCTCAACCCTGCTTCAACCTCATTGCATCGCAGGGCTCAACCCTGCTCTGACCTCACCGCATCACAGGGCTCAACCCTGCTCCGACCTCATCGCATCACAGGGCTCAACCCTGCTCCAACCTCACCGCATCACAGGGCTCAACTTTGCTTCAACCTCAAAGCATCACAGGGCTCAACCCTGCTCCATCTTTCACCGCATCACAGGGCTCACTCTGCTCCGGATCTACATCACTAAGAGGGTTCTATCCAGGTGAAGCTCCTCTATACCATCCTGAGGTGTGAGCCTCTTACTGGACTTGGGGTTCCCTACCATATTAACTTTTCTGTGTTAAAGACTATATGGGGGGTTTTCTCCTATTCTCATTATTGCTTATGTGAACCTCAGTGTTGTTGAGACTTTATGTGAGATGTTGCTATTATATTTCTCCTGTGAATAAATTGTATTTACTTTTATTCCGTGCTATCGAGATTTCATGAAAAAGTCATTCCTAAAGCCACCCCAGTTTATTGTGCCTAGTAGGCCTGTCTCCTCCCAGGAGTCTTAAGTGTCGGCAGCCGTGACAGTTTGCACAGACCTAAAAATGAATCCGGATCTGGAACAGGCTACTGGGGTACAGGTGCTTCAGGGTTTGACCGCTCGTTTGGAAGTACAGGAAAACATTCAAGTTCAAGTTTTGCAATGTCTACAGGATCTTTCTACACGTCTTGATAAACTTAAGATTCCTATTGCAAGTACATCAGGGGTTTCTGCTTCTCATTTACGTTTACCAACTCCTACATCTTATGATGGTAATCCAAAATCATGTATAGGATTTCTCAACCAATGTGAGATTCATTTTGAATTGTTACCTCAAAGTTTTACCACCTCTCGTGTTAAAGTGGCTTATATTATGTCATTATTGTCTGGTGCTGCTCTTGAGTGGGCCTCTCCTTTATGGGAGAGAACTGATGCCTTAATTTCTAATTACCAAGATTTTGTTTCTACTTTCAAAAGGATATTTGACAAACCTGGAAGATCAGTGGCCGCGTCTGTGGATATTTTGCGAGTAAAGCAGGGAGCAGCTCCAGTTGGTCAGTATGTGGTTCGTTTTCAAATTATAGCTGCAGAACTTAAATGGAATAATGAGGCATTAAGAGCAGCATACTGGAATGGTCTCTCTGAGAGACTTAAAGATGAGTTGGTGACTCGGATCTACCTGAGAGTTTGGATGAGTTAATTTCATTGACTATTAAAATAGATCTGCGTATGCAAGAACGAGGGGTTCAGAGGAGTCGCTCTGAGTGTTCTAAAAGTTCTCTTCCCCAGTCTCGCTCTTTTCATAGTACATCTGATGAGCCTATGCAAATTAATAAAGGTAAATTGTCTGAAGTTGAGAAGCAACGTAGGAGGCATTCTAATTTGTGCTTTTATTGTGCATCCTCAGAACATTTCTTGGCTAAATGTCCAATAAGGCTTGGAAACGATCGTCCCTAGTTGATGGAGGGGAAGTCAAACTAGGGGTACTTTCTATAGTTTCCCCCACAAAGCATTGTTTAATTTCTGTGAGCATTCCTGATTTTGGTTCTTCATTTCAAGAGTTTTCTGCATTGCTAGATTCTGGAGCAGCTGGCAATTTTATTTAATTGTCTTTGGTTCAGAAATTAAAAATTCCTGTTGTCAAATTAACCTGTTCTTATTCCCTTTATGCAGTTAATGGGACTAGAATTTCTAATGGATATGTTACGCATCAAACAAAGTCTATGAAGTTGAGGGTAGGAGCTTTGCATGAAGAAAGTTTAGAGTTTTTGGTATTACGCATTTCTATGTATGATATAGTTCTTGGTTTACCATGGTTAACTCTTCATAACCCTCATATTAATTGGACTTGTTCTCAAATTCTTTCTTGGAGTCCTAAATGCAAATTAAATAGTTTGATTCCTGTGGAACGATTGGCTGAAGTGAAAGTAGATGTTCCATCTTCTCTCCCACAGTCTTTTCATGAATTTGCTGATGTTTTTTCTGAGCAGGCGGCAGACGAACTTCCACCGCATCATCCCTGGGATTGTGCTATTGAACTTATTCCTGGTAAAATGCCACCCAAAGGTTGAGTATACACTCTCTCTGTTCCTGAGACTCAAGCCATGTCGGAATATGTGCAAGATAACCTACGAAAGGGGTTTATCAGGCCTTCTTCATCTCCTGCTGGAACGGGGTTCTTTTTGTGAAGAAAAAAGATGGTGGTCTTCATCCATGTATCAACTTTAGAGGTCTAAATGAGGTCACGGTAAAAAACAAATATTCTTTGCCTCTCATTACAGAATTGTTTGACAGAGTTAAGGGGTCTCGACTGTTTACTAAACGTTATCTAAAGGGAGCTTACAACTTGATCAGAGTTAAAGAGGGTGATGAGTGGAAAACTGCGTTTAATACACGAGATGGCCATTATGAGAACCTCGTCATGCCTTTTGGTTTATGTAATGCTCCTGCGGTGTTCTAGGAGTGTGTGAATGAAAATTTTCCAAGATATACTTTATCAGTTTGTTATTGTTTATCTTGATGATATTTTGATTTTTTCCAGGAATCTTTCTGATCATCATACCCATGTTAAAGAGGTATTAAGTCGTCTTCGAGCTAATAAGCTTTATGGTAAGATCGTCAAGTGTGTTTTTGAAGTCCCTGTGATACCCTTTTTGGGGTATATCATTTCCGGTTCGAACTTCAGATGGACCCTGAGAAGTTAAAGGCTATTCAAGATTGGGTTTTGCCCACTTCATTAAAGTCTATTCAGAGATTTTTAGGCTTTGCCAATTATTACAGAAAGTTTATCAAAGCATTTTCACCGATTGTAGCTCCAATTACTGCTATGACAAAAAAAGGGGCTAATCCCAAAGTGTGGTCCCCAGAGGCATTGGATGACTTTCAGACTCTCAAAGATGCATTTTCTGATGTTGAGAAGCCATTTATGCTAGAAGTGGATGTCTCCACTTATGCAGTTGGGGCTATTTTGTCTGAAGTGGCTGCAGAAGGGAGAACTGTGTCTTGTGGATTCTTTTCACGAAAGTTTTCTAGTGCTGAGAGTAAATACCCCATCGGGGACCGGGAGTTGTTAGCTATTGAGTTAGCTTTGGAGGAATGGAGATATTTATTAGAAGGTGCAAAGCACCCTGTTACTATTTTTACAGACCATAAAAATTTGTTGTATTTGAAAACTGCCCATTGTCTGAACCCACGACAAGCTCATTGGGCCCTCTTTTTTTCTCATTTTGATGTTGTCCTCAGGTATCATCCAGGATACATTGAATAAAAAGGCAGTTGCACTTTCACACTCAATGTTGGAAGAGAAAGAACAAAATGAGGATCAAAGGTACCCTATAATAAACCCTCTGGCTTTTTCTTCAATTTCCATCTCTCCTGATCCTCCTCCTGGGAAGATATTTGTGTCACCAGAGTTATGAGGTAAACTTCTTTCCTGGGCTCATAATTCTCGTTTCTCTGGACATCCAGGGGTTTGTAAAATGTACTAATTTTTGCAACGTTCCTTTTGGTGGTCTTCCATGAAAAAAGATGTCCAATAGTTTATACATTCTTGTTCTAAGTGTGTACAACATAAGTCCTCCTGGCAGTCCCCAGTTGGTCTGCTCCATCCACTACCCATTCTCACCCAACCATGGACCCATCTTTCCATGGATTTTATTACAGATCTTCCTGAGTCTAGGGGGTGTACAGTTATTTGGGTAGTGGTGGATTGTTTTACCAAGATGGCTCATTTTTGTCCTTTGGCTCGAATTCCATCAGCCCCCAAATTAGCACAAATATTTATCAAAGAGATATTTTGTCTACATGGACTTCCTTCTGAGATACTATCTGATCGAGGTGTCCAGTTTGTTGCTTGGTTTTGGAGGGCTTTATGTTTATCACTGCAAATTAAATTACAGTTTTCTTCTGCATATCACCCTCAGTCAAATGGACAAACCGAAAGAGTGAACCAGGAGTTGGAGACCTTCTTGAGAATGTATATTTCTTCTTCTCAAGATGATTGGATGGATTTTTTACCTTGGGCTGAGTTTGCTCATAACTTTCATTATTCGTCTGCTACAGGTGTAAATCCTTTTTACGCCAATTCTGGTCGGCATCCTCAAGTTCCTGAGCTTCAATCAATTCCTATAGTGGACGTTCCAGCAGCCAAAGCTACCCTCCAACATTTTTCTGGAACTTGGAGACAGGTACATAAGTGTCTTAGGAGAGCCTCTCATACTTATAAAGTCTTTGCTGATAGAGAACGTTTGGCTGTTCCTAAATACTCTGTTGGGGATCGTGTCTGGTTGTCTACTAGAAATCTTCGACTTAAAGTACCTACTATGAAGTTTGCTCCCTGGTATATTGGTCCTTTTCGTATTATAAAAATTATCAACCCAGTGGCATGTGAGTTACAGTTACCTCCAAATATGTGTGTACATAACTCCTTTCATGTCTCCTTGCTGACAGCTTGCCTAAAGTACCTCCCATAACAACTGCTCGAGGTGTGGAGTTTGAGATCGATAAGATTCTGGATTCACGTAAGCATCAAAATCAATTACAATACCTTGTAGACTGGAAGGGTTACGGCTCGGAGGAGAGATCTTGGATTAAAGACTCTGATGTCCATGCTCCTAAATTGATACATAATTTTCATGCTAAATTCCCTTTAAAACCTGGTGGGTGTTCGGAGACCACCCAAAAGGGGGGGGGGTACTGTCAGGACTTGCGACTATTTCAGTACATAAAGATAGATTACTTTTTCCAAAGTTCCTTTGTGGTCATTGGAGGAGCTATGCTGCTTGCTGGCATTGTTCACATACAGGGAATAGAGAGTTAAAGTGATCATCTGTTTCCAAGGTGTTGTCAGGTTGTGGGATTTCTAGATTGCTCATTATTTCAAACCTGATTCCATTTGGGTCACATGTTCTGAAACTTCCTATGGATCACAGACCTCTAGTATAAAGCCTGTTACTAACTGTGTCTCAGTGTCTGTGCAATGTTACTTTCAGGTCTTTCTTGGACTGCCAGATAACTGCTGTGCCTGTGGGTTGCTGTGGACTTTGCTATATCTCCGCTCATGTTCCAGCTTAACTTCTGATGCCAGTTACCAGCCACACTACAGAGCTCAGCATAGCCATTGCCTAAGTATTGCTTTCTGCTCCACTGCTGTGGTTTCACCTTTTGCTGCACTATTTACTTCGCCTATTGCCTCTCACTCCTGTGGACATCAAACCCATCTTCATTACAGTTGTCAACTGCACCTTACAGTTATCATCACTGCATCGTCGGGCTCAACCCCATTCTGGATTCTAGTCACACCGCAGGGCTCAACCATGTTCCGGAATCACACTGCTTCACAGGGCTCAACCCTGCTTCAACCTTCATTGCATTGCGGGGCTCAACCCCGCTCCAGATTCTAGTTACACCGCAGGGCTCAACCCTGTTCCAGAACTACACCGCTTCACAGGGCTCAACCCTGCTCCGACCTCATTGCATCACAGGGCTCAACCCTGCTCCAACCTCATTGCATCACAGGGCTCAACTCTGCTCTGCTCCGACCACCGCATCGCAGGGCTCAACCCTGCTTCAACCTCACAGCATCACAGGGCTCAACCCTGCTCCATCTTTCACCGCATCACAGGGCTCACTCTGCTCCGGATCTCCATCACTACAGGGTTTCACCCAGGTGAAGCTCCTCTAGACCATCCTGTGGTGTTAACCTCATACCGGATTCGGGGTTCCCTACCATATTAACTTTTCTGTGTTAAAGACTATATGGGGGGATTTCTCCTATACTCGTTATTGCTTATGTGAACCTCAGTGTTGTTGAGACTTTATGTGAGACATTGCTATTATATTTCTACTGTGAATAAATTCTACTTACTTTTATTCCGTGCTATCGAGATTTCATGAAAAAGTAATTCCTAAAGCCACCCCAGTTTATTGTGCCTAGTAGGCCTGCCTCCTCCCAAGAGTCTCAAGTGTCGGCAGCCATGACACTTTTACAGTGGTAAAAAAACACATGAAAGGGAAAGTTGGCTAAAGAAAGACATAAAATATGCCTTTCACCACACAAAGTGGCAAAATATGGCTAACGTCTTGGCCTTTATTTATGACTGGTGGTTCTGCCTCTTAAGATGATGTAAGCCCTTCTACCTGTGGAAATTTTCAAAGAAATGAAAATCGTTAAGGCACAGGTTCCAACTGTGTGCTCAGAAACGTCACAAATCCCGGAGGAAAATCTGTGTGTGTCGGCGGGTGCCATGTGTGAGCCTGACCTTTCCAATACTGTACTCGAAGAGGAGCCTCCTTCCACCATTTGTGCTCCCTTTGCAAATGTGGAGAGGCACAGCACAAGTCAACATGCTGACATAGAAATCGAGGATGCTGCTGTGGAAGTGCACCAGGATGAGGAGGATATTTGTGTCAACTGTTTATGCAAAGACGCAAAAGAACAAATATAGTCTTACTGGGGCACTCTTTAACCATAGAAAAGCATTTGAAAGAAAAATTTAGAAAATTACTTAATAATACTTAACTTTTAATAATTATACAATAAAAGAAGATGTAATATATACACTAATTAATACCCAGGGATCACAAAAAACAAATAATAAAAATACACATCAATAATTAATATAATATTTACATATGGCGAAAATATACTTCACACAGTTCTCTAGTATAATCTCAGCATGAAATAAATTAGTTATAAGTCAAGGAACCAGAGTAGATACACCACCTAGATAAAATGCAGAGTACTTGACATGATCTCATTACATATCTTAGAGACCAATCACTACAAAAATCAGAACAGCTGTACATTATATCTGAGTCATTGTGCTCATCTTCCCTAATATCACTACTCCAATTGGAAAAAATGTGAACACATATAATTCATAACAGTCATATGATTATAATTGAAACCGATATCGTTGTTCATATAATTAATGTGAAGCATATGTCTCTTAGCCTAATTCTAGTCCTATAATTATCAAGTCTGTAACAAGGTTCCCCCTGGGAAATCACAGTATTATATCTCTGAGTATCAGATATAGCAAATGAAAGTATACACAGAATAATACAAAATAATGCAAAATAAACCTGCTAGATGTATAAGGATACTAGGAATTTGGTAGATGGTAAAAAATCAGTATACATGGGATATAACAATCCTAGGTAAATATAGTGATACAAATGATATCTGCTTTGAATATTAATAAATACCACAGGGTTAAATCTATAGGTTACAGAAATTAAAGGAAAGCCTGGGGATAAGCTGTATAACACACCTTCTACTTTCCCTTGTCTATATAAATATTGAACAAGGGATGAGAGAGGAGTGGGCAAGATCCCCGGGGAAACAACAGATTGAGCGGTTCTGCTGTCCCTGCTCCTGACCGTATCTCCCCTCTGTTGCTATCAAAGCATTGCAGAGGGAGAGTGTCAGCCCGGCTTGAATGAGAGAGCGCTGGAGTGATAGGCAAAAAAGAATACCTGATGTAAAAATGAATACGATAATGCGGCTGTCAGAGAAATCTCATTAGGGATGTTAAAGGTAAGCTGCCCATCGCGTGTGGCTGCGGGAGAACAGCTGTTCGTGGTGTATCAAACTTGGGGCTGTTTGCGTATGGACAGCCTGTCAGATGGATGCGCGTTTCGCCTCTTCAGTCTTGGTCACCTGATCGCCGTGTGGTAAGCCTCTTTCTCTCTCCCTCTATCTAGTGGAACTGAACCAATCGGAATCCCTTATTATTGAATGATATATCTATAGGCCAATCAGCAAACAAGTCCAAAGGAGACAATCAGGCACATTGCATATAAAATAGGTGTGAGTTCAGTGTCTTAATTAGCATTTGTAAACAAAAGCCGCGTAACTTAGCCAAACTGATTCATAATAATAAAGGAATGAGATGGATTATAAAGATCACATGAAAAGTTATAATGAATTATTAACTGAACTTAGAATCGGAAGAAAACATAGTGAACAATTACATATATACATGTTATTGCTCCAATATCATCATAGATTGAATGAAAGTAGTAATCAAAACGATAGTGCCAGTTAGGCACAGTGCATATGAAATAGGTGTGAGTTCTGTATATTAATTAGCATATGTAATCAAAAGTCATAATTTAGCCACACTGTTTCAGAACAATGTAGGAATAAGATGGATTATACAGATCACATGGTAAATTATAATGAGTCATTAACTGGACTTAGATTCAAGGGAACACACAGTAAACAATTACATATATGAATGTTATTGCTCCAATTTCATCATAGATAGAAATATTGTTCCAAAGTGACAAGATAGAAGTGAAAATAAATATAAATAAAACTAAGATGAAAAATATAAAAAATGAATAAATATATAAATATTTAACACTATAAGACCTGTAAAATCACATGATAAATATATAACTGCCCAAATATCTGAGTGCCCAAACCACAGTATAAATAAAAAATACGATCCGCTACATGAATATATGTGCACATATGCATAAATAAACACACATGCATGTGTGCATACAAATCAGTGTATAAAAATACACTATATACATATATGTAGACTACACAAATAGATACCGCAATTAAGTATGCAAATGAGATAAATGATAATGTGTATTGTGAAAATAATGAGATATAATGTGTGAAGTGTAATATAAATAAACAAAAATAAAAAGTGAAGCAAAAGTGATGATAAATGATAAAACACCTATCATTGAGAAAATGAATAAATTAAATTAAAAATACAAAAAATAAAACAAAAATGAAAATAAATTGTACGTGACAAAGTCTTAAAAAAATAATAATATATATATATATATTAGTGATAATGTACGTGTGAATTTGTGATATGAGAGGGAAGAGTATAAAAATAATACAAAGCTACATTCCCTTGTGTCAGTAACCCAATAGTCATAGTGCAGATTAAGTGATACAGCATACTATGTGAATAAATTACATACTTGTGTCATGATATAATGTAGCCATGAAACAAATCCTAATAAATGAAATTATAACTATCAGATATATTTAGTTTATGTTGCAAAATAAAGTGGGATCCCTCATCAATCCTAAGTCAAAATCAAGATCCCATGTGTTAAAAGATAGAGAGCATGTGTTGTCAGGTCAAAATTCATTCACTATTCATTCAAGAATATACTGTAATTGATATTTTCATTAAGTCCTGTTGGTGTTCGATTCCCAAGTCTAAAAATCCACTCACTGTCCTTCTTAAATAAGGCTTTGTTACAGTCTCCACCTCTAAGTACTAATTTCACCCTTTCAAGTCCACATATTTTGAAATCTTGTGTCTTTCCTGCATGTTTCTGAAAGAAATGCCTGGCAACTGTCGTGATCTGTTTCATCTTTGTCAGGTCACTGGATGCATTACGTATGTTGCCCATATGTTCCAGGGCTCTGGTCTTCAACATTCTTGTGGTCATCCCAATTTAATGTTTTGGGACAGTTGTACATGACACAGTATATCACATTAGTTGTTCGACAGTTGAAAAAATCCCTCATCTCCATTTATTGTCCATATTTATCAGTAACTTTCTGGATATTTGTAATGTGAGGGCATATTTTGCATTTCCCACATGGGTGGCTTCCGGTTATATGAGGATATTTATCCCTCATCTGAGAGAAATGGCTTCTTACTAGATGATCCCTGAGATTGGGAGCCCTGCACCAACTCATGTTGATTTGTTTTTCCAAGTCCTTGACCAGATCTTCATCAGAGAGTAGAATGGGCCAATGTTTCTGTACAATTGCCCTTGCCTCTTTCCAGCTACTACAAAAGTCACCAATAAATCTAACAATATTGATAGATTTCTTATCAGGTTTATTTTGAAAGATGAGAGATTCACGTGACTGTTGGTCCACTTCCTTTTTGGCTTTTTTAGTGGCCCGATTACTGTACCCCCTTTCCCGTAATCGTAGTGACAGATCTTTACATTGATTTTTATATGTTTCATCACTGGAACAGTTACAGCGTATCCTTAGAAATTCACCCTTCGGGATATTAAAGATGGTAGAGGGAAAATGAGAACTACTACTATGTAGCAGGCTGTTAGCAGATGTTTCTTTATGGAAAATTTCTGTCTGTATTGAGTTATAATTTCCCCTATAGATCCTGAGATCAAGAAAAGAGATACTGGTCTTACTACTGTCATACATAAATCTTAGGTTCAGGTGATTATTATTGAGGGAAGTAATGAAATTGAGTTCTTCCTGGGTTCCATCCCAGATTAGCAGGATGTCATCAATATACCGCATCCATGAAATCACATGTTGGATATATTCATCCTGGTCCTCTCTGAAAACCACTTCCCTCTCCCACCATCCTAGGAAGAGGTTTGTGTAAGTGGGAGCACAAGCTGCTCCCATCGCAGTACCCCTCTCCTGGATGTGGAAATGATTGTTAAAGATGAAGTAGTTATGATAAAGGACAAAGTGTAGAAGTTCCAGAAGAAATTCCTGAAATTGCCCTATCTCTTCCATACTGAGAAAGTACTTCACTGCTTTGATCCCTAGATCATGAATAATGGACATGTATAATGATTCCACATCAAGACTTACAAATAGGTAATTTTCATCAAGGAATACGACATGTATTTTATGGCGTACATCTGTAGTGTCCTTCATGTAAGAAGGTAAGCTAAGAACATGATGCCTTAGATGTACGTCAAGGAAACAACTTGTTTTCTCCAGGAGTCTGAAATGGAAGAAGAAGCCCTTCTAGCTTTGGAAGATCTGGCTGGAGAAACAGAAACTAGGACTAAACCTCAACGTTCTATATGTAAGAAACGATCTACATTTTTTCCATCTGAGAACATATGTCCTAAAATTAAAATATTTTTGAACATGGTGTCACATGATTTTCACAAACTATATTCAACAGAAATGGCTCAAACCAAGGAAAAACCTTAATATTATTCAAAGACAAGCTATGAAAGAAATTAAAAGTTGGCATGATGTATTGATTAAGCCATCAGATAAAGGTGGGAATATTGTCATTTGGCCATTGAACCTTTATCTGCAAGAAGTTGAAAGGCAACTTAGCGATAAAACATGCAATCACACCACACTCTTTGATCCTACTGACAACTTTAAAAATCTTTATTCCAGGACAATTTACAGAAACATTGGCCCATTCTACTCTGATGGAGATCTAAAGAATGGGGTTATCACTAAAACTGAGTATGATTATCTTGATACACCTCACCCCGGGACTCCAACTTTTTATTTATTACCCAAAGTTCGTAAAGAACTATTAAACCCTCCTGGGAGACCCATAGTCTCTGGTAATGGTGGACTCCTGGAGACAGCAAGTTGTTTCCTTGATGTACATCTAAGGCATCATGTTCTTAGCTTACCTTCTTACGTGAAGGACACTACAGATGTACTCTGTAAAATACATGATGTATTCCTAGATGAAAATTAGCTATTTGTAAGTCTTGATGTGGAATCATTATACACGTCCGGGATCAAAGCAGTGAAGTACTTTCTCAGTATAGAAGAGGCAGGGCCATTTCAGGAATTTCTTCTGGAACATCTACACTTTGTCCTTTATCATAACTACTTCATCTTTAACAATCATTTCCACATCCAGGAGAGGGGTACTGCGATGGGAGCAGCTTGTGCTCCCACTTACGCAAACCTCCTCCTAGGATGGTGGGAGAGGGAAGTGGTTTTCAGAGAGGACCAGGATGAATATACCCAACATGTGATTTCGTGGATGCGGTATATTGATGACATTCTGCTAATCTGGGATGGAACCCAGGAAGAACTCAATAACTTCATTACTTCCCTCAATAATAATCACCTGAACCTAAGATTTACGTATGACAGTAGTAAGATCAGTATCTCTTTTCTTGATCTCAGGATCTATAGGGGAAATGATAACTCAATACAGACAGAAATTTTCCATAAAGAAACATCTACTAACAGCCTGCTACATAGTAGTAGTTCACATTTTCTCCCTACCATCTTTAATTTCCCGAAGGGTGAAGTTCTAAGGATACACTGTAACTGTTCCAGTGATGAAACATATAAAAATCAATGTAAAGATCTGTCACTACGATTACGGGAAAGGGGGTACAGTAATCGGGCCATTAAAAAATCCAAAAAGGAAGTGGACCAACAGTCACGTGAATCTCTCATCTTTCAAAATAAACCTGATAAGAAATCTATCAATATTGTTAGACTTATTGGTGACTTTTGTAGTAGCTGGAAAGAGGCAAGGGCAATTGTACAGAAACATTGGACCATTCTACTCTCTGATGAAGATCTGGCCAAGGACTTGGAAAAACAAATCAACATGAGTTGGCGCAGGGCTCCCAATCTCAGGGATCATCTAGTAAGAAGCCATTTCTCTCAGATGAGGGATAAATATCCTCATATAACCGGAAGCCACCCATGTGGGAAATGCAAAATATGCCCTCACATTACAAATATCCAGAAAGTTACTGATAAATATGGACAAGAAATGGAGATCAAGGATTTTTTCAACTGTCAAACAACTAATGTGATATACTGTGTCATGTGTGACTGACCAAAACGTTATATTGGGATGACCACAAGAATGTTGAAGACCAGAGCCCTGGAACATATGGGCAACATACGTAATGCATCCAGTGACCCGACAAAGACGAAACAGATCACGACAGTTGCCAGGCATTTCTTTCAGAAACATGCAGGAAAGACACAAGATTTCAAAATATGTGGACTTGAAAGGGTGAAATTAGGACTTAGAGGTGGTGACTGTAACAAAGCTTTATTTAATAAGGAGAGGGAGTGGATTTTTAGACTTGGGACTCTAATGCCAACAGGACTTAATGAAAATATCAATTACAGTATATTCTTGAATGAGTAGTGAATGAATTTTGACCTGACAACACATGCTCTCTATCTTTTAACACACAGGATCTTGATTTTGACTTAGGATTGATGAGGGATCCCACTTTATTTTATTTTGCAACATAAAATATGTATATCTGATAGTTATAATTTCATTTATTAGGATTTTTTTCATGGCTACATTATATCATGACACAAGTATGTAATTTATTCACATAGTATGCTGTATCACTAAATTTGCCCTATGACTATTGGGTTACTGACACAAGGGAATGTAGCTTTATATTATTTTTATACTCTTCCCTCTCATATCACAAATTCACACATACATTATCACTTTTTTATATATATATATTTTTTAAGACTTTTTCACATACAATTTATTTTCATTTTTGTTTTATTTTTATTTGTATTTTTAATTTCATGTATTCATTTTCTCAATGATAGGTGTTTTATCATTTATCATCACTTTTGCTTCACTTTTTATTTTTGTTTATTTATATTACACTGCACACATTATATCTCATTATTTTCACAATACACATTATCATTTATTATCTCATTTGCATACTTAATTGTGGTATCTATTTGTGTAGTGTACATATATGTATATAGTGTATTTTTATACACTGATTTGTATGCACACATGCATGTCTGTTTATTTATGCATGCGTGCACATATATTCATGCAGCGGATCATATTTTCTTATTTATTCTGTGGTTTGGGCACTCGGATATTTGGGCAGTTATATATTTATCATATGTGATTTTACAGGTCTTATAGTGTTAAATATTTATATATTTATTCATTTTTATATTTTTCTTCTTAGTTTTATTTATATTTATTTTCACTTCTATCTTGTCACTTTGGAACAATATTTCTATTTTCTATCTATGATGATATTGGAGCAATAACATTCATATATGTAACTGTTTACTGTGTGTTCCTTCGATTCTAAGTCCAGTTAATGACTCATTACAATTTACCATGTGATCTGTATAATCCATCTTATTCCTACATTGTTCTGAATCAGTGTTGCTAAATTATAACTTTTGTTTACATATGTTAATTAATATACAGAACTCACACCTATTTCATATGCACTGTGCCTAACTGGCACTACCGTTTTGATTACTACTTTCATTCAATCTATGATGATATTGGAGCAATAACATGTATATATGTAATTGTTTACTATGTGTTCCTTCAATTCTAAGTTCAGTTAATAATTCATTATAACTTTTCATGTGATCTTTATAATCCATCTCATTCCTTTATTATTATGAATCAGTTTGGCTAAGTTACGCGGCTTTTGTTTACAAATGCTAATTAAGACTCTGAACTCACACCTATTTTATATGCAATGTGCCTGATTGTCTCCTTTGGACTTGTTTGCTGATTGGCCTATAGATATATCATTCAATAATAAGGGATTCCGATTGGTTCAGTTCCACTAGATAGAGGGAGAGAGAAAGAGGCTTACACACATGGCGATCAGGTGACCAAGACTGAAGAGGCGAAATGCGCATCCATCCCACGGGCTGTCCATACGCAAACAGCCCCAAGTTTGATACACCATGAACAGCTGTTCTCCCGCAGCCACATGCGAGGGGCAGCTTACCTTTAACAGCCCAGCTGAGATTTCTCTGACAGCCGCATTATCGTATTCATTTTTACATCAGGTATTCTTTTCTGCCTATCACTCCAGCGCTCTCTCATTCAAGCCGGGCTGACACTCTCCCTCTGCAATGCTTTGATAGCAACAGAGGGGAGATACGGTCAGGAGCAGGGACAGCAGAAGCGCTCAATCTGTTGTTTCCCCGGAGATCTTGCCCACTCCTCTCTCATCCCTTGTTCAATATTTATATAGACAAGGGAAAGTAGAAGGTGTGTTATACAGCTTATCCCCAGGCTTTCCTTTAATTTCTGTAACCTATAGATTTAACCCTGTGTTATTTATTAATATTCAAAGCAGATATCATTTGTATCACTATATTTACCTAGGATTGTTATATCCCATGTATACTGATTTTTTTTTTACCATCTACCAAATTCCTGCTATCCTTATACATCTAGCACGTTTATTTTCATTATTTTTTATTATTCTGTGTATACTTTCATTTGCTATATCTGATACTCAGAGATATAATACTGTGATTTCCCAGGAGGAACCTTGTTACAGACTTGATAATTATAGGACTAGAATTAGGCTAAGAGACTTATATGCTTCACATTAATTATATGAACAACGATATCGGTTTCAGTTATAATCATATGGCTGTTATGAATTATATGTGTTCACATTTATTCCAATTGGAGTAGTGATATTAGGGAAGATGAGCACAATGACTCAGATATAATGTACAGCTGTTCTGATTTTTGTGGTGATTGGTCTCTAAGATATGTAATGAGATCATCTCAAATACTCTGCATTTTATCTAGGTGGTGTATCTACTCTGGTTCCTTGACTTATAATTAATTTATTTCATGCTGAGATTATACTAGGGAACTGTGTGAAGAATATTTTCGCCATATGTAAATGCTATATTAATTATTGATGTGTATTTTTATTATTTGTTTTTTGTGATCCCCGGGTATTAATTAGTGTATATATTAAATCTTCTTTTATTGTATAATTATTAAAGGTTAAGTATTATTAAGTAATTTTCTACATTTTTCTTTCAATTGATTTTCTATTGTTAAAGAGTGCCCCAGTAAGACTATATTTGTTCTTCTGCGTCTTTGCATAAACAGTTGATATTGTTTTATTAACAAATAATTTCTGGTGCACCACCAACCAAGGATTAGTCTTACTTTATTTTTCAGTTAAGACCAGTTCTCAGATTATATTTTGATATTCATTAACAATGGTTCTGATTGACTAGTGCAGACTTTACCCAATTTTTTCTCTATAGGATATTTGTGTAGCTGACACTAATAAGAATGTTGATAAATGAGGATTTTTTGTTGTTGTTTGTGTAAATCCGGCACCAGTGGAAACAGTTGTTGCCCATGATAAGGAAAAGCCCATTGTCATGCCTGAACATAAGACAAAAAAAATCCACTTATGTGTGGAATTATTTCTACCCAAATCCGGACAATTGTCAAGCCATCTGTACCCTTTGTAAAGCCAAAGTAAGTAGAGGTAGGGACCTTAACCATCTAGGTCATTTGCAGTGAGTTCATGGAACATATTTGTGATAATCAGAAACTGTTGCTAAAAAAATAACAGACAGTCCAGCATCAGTTAGCTTTCTTCCCTCAGCTAGATACCAGCACCTGCAATCTCCACTGCCAACACCTTCATCGTCAATTTCCTCACTAGTGATTGGAGGTAGTTCTGCATCCAGGATAAAGCTAGGTGACTCCTCCCTTATCCAGTATTCTTTAGAATAATCCTTGAGCACTAGGCCTTCTGGGGGTGGATCTTCATTCCAAAAGGTACAAAGAAGACTACTAGTAGTAGTAGTAATAGTAGTAGTTAAATAAAAAATTGACTGTTAAACAATCCTTTGATAGAGGAAGCAAGTATAACAGCTGTCACCCAGTTGCAAAGCCGATCACTGATGCCATGATGGCTGTGCTAGTATTACATGGTGAAATAATAAAAATTGAGGATGATAGTGTGGAATAAGTGCAAAAGAAGGATGAGGGGGATATTTGCATCTTATCTGACGCTAATGAGGATGTTGTTTGAGTAAATCAGCCACCAGTGGCAGCAGTTATTGCTCGTGATAAAAAAGATATTGTCATGCCTGGGCCAGAAAAGCCAGGGACATTAACCTTCTAGGCACCTACTCCCTGTTATGTCATTTGCAACAAGTTCATGCAATTTATTTAACAGAATTATAATTTGTAAATTAATAACAAACAGTCCAGTATCAGCTACCAGCAGTGACCAGCACATGCAATCTCCACAACCAACACCCTCATCATCAACCTCCTCCTTAATGATTGGAGGTAGTCCTTCCAAACAATTGTTTTGCGGTGGCCCAAACAAACCAAGGACTTCAGTCACAAAGTCAGGCCTTGTTATGTTAAACTGTGCTTGTCCTTTTTAATAGCCCACATAAGAGTGGGTGGGAGGACCCAAGGACCATTCCACCTGAACCTCTTTTATTTACATTTTGCACAATTTGGGGCATTGCCGACTGATAGGATGGCAGTTTAATAATTTATAATAATATCTGCTACTGCTGTTTGGTAATGTTTCATAGATGTCCTATATGTTTTTTTAAACTGCCGTGCGTTTGTGCCGCAGCTCTGTCTCTTACTATAGCCAGCCAGCTCGCTGCAGTCTTTGGCCTATATTGGTGAAAAAAAGTATGAAAACAATTTTGTGAGCTGGTTAATGTCGAAGCTGGATGTTTGGCTGAGATCAGATCTTTGAAAATATCTGAAGACGCCATGTTTGCGTCGTCTGCACGACGCCATCTGGTGTAGTCAGTATAATATCATTGTGTACGGTGCTATTTAGTGTTGTGTACATCTGCCGTGTTACTGCACATTGTTAAAGACTTAACATAATAAATGCGCACGGATACACATATGTATTTAAAAGACTTTATATATGCAAGGTTTGGTCAGTACTGGGAGACAAGTCCTGTGGACATGTCTGTGACTAGTAATTGAAAAACACACACTTACTGTGAGGTGCAGACGAGTGTTTTGAATGAACCATTGTCTTTAAGCCTGACTATCATTGTATGCCTAAAGGAACTAGCATTTACATTCCAAATAGGCTGGAGAGAGGCTTTTGATTACATTGTGATTCCACCAAGTATCTGCTGGCCATCTCTGATCAGAACAACTCCATTGTCTGTTATTATTGAACTTTGTTCAGACAGAAGAAATATCAATAATACCAGTTATTGAATAAAGCTATATATATATATATATATATATATATATATATATAAATTCATGACACTGATGCACATATGCTCGCACACATATATATATATATATATATATACTTAAACGATCGTTTGTGTATCCACAATGCGTGCACACATATACACAGTTGCTATTGTAAATATAAACACACACAGTGCATGTTTGCGCTGTACACAACCCCTGAACACAGCACACCTTTTACGCTGCGTGTAGACGCACAACACATACTTGCATATAATCATAAATATACACTCACTCATAAAAGGTTCCTTTACAATAAACATAATATTAGAGGTTTAATAGCATCTAATTATGTTGTGAAATGTATGTATATGATATTTAAGGTATACATCATGGTAGACATGGCATGTTTGGTACTATACTGACACCCTGTTTATTTCCAGATATCCGAACCTACCAGCGAGGGAGTCGCATCTTGCGTTTGATGGTTATGGATCATAGGAAATTATTGGTTAGAATGTATACTCTGTATGTAGTGTCTTAAACCAATTGTAGAAAGACAATGTAATCTCAAGAGACTGTGGAGTATTGGGACATACACCTATTGAACTGTCCTATGAACTACAGCGTACTACAAAGACCAAGAGCAAGAACCAATGGAATTTAGTTTGTCTGTCTACATTGTTGTTACAATGATCTACCCTAACAGATCATTGTAACAACAATAGCCTGTGTCCCGGTCCCAGTTAACAGCCATTCTTCTTGGATGACCACAGGCTTCTGGTCTGATGACTGTATGCTGGGACCAGTGCGCACGCGTATGTGTTGGGCTGTATCGTATATTCTGTATTTAATTGTCTTTGCGCTAATTGTGCTATATGAAAGCTTGTAACTTTCTTTTATTGCAGTAAGAACTTTTGTGCGTTGGAACCACAATAATTGTCTGGACAGCGATTATTCCTCTCTAGCAATTTAAGAGTATTTATATTAATAATGACTGGAAATGCCTGAAAATTAATGTTGTTAAGGTTAATTATACTGTAGGAACAAAAATAGGCCCAAACTATGTGATTTTTTTTTTTTTTTAGTTATTTTTATAATGTTTTGATAAAAATACAGATCCAAACATGCAAGGGCGGTTTTGCAAAACCAAATCCAGATCCAAAACCTCGAAGGAGATACAGATCCAAAACAAGGAGGCCAGCGCACATCCCTAATTATAATAGAATGATACTTGATGATTGTACTACTCTTTGCAATCACTGTGATCAGTTTCACATTAGTTTGTCCAAACATTGGTTTCCAAGCTTTGATAGATTTAATGTGATATCTCTACTTTGCACCTGCCATTACCATTACATTTTGTTTGATTTGATATTGTTCATTCTGTTTTCATACGGTCACTGATACCTCTTTTCCACCAAATACCAAGGTCTGACCTGGGTTTTGAGACATGGTTCCAACGCAGGTTAGACACCGTTTACACAGCCTCATCGATCTGGGTTATTTTCAGGTCAGCCCCATTCACACTAAACCAGGGTCTGCCCTGCTAAACTTGTGAGGTCATAAAAAGTGGGAGGTGACTGCTCCACAACCACCAATCAGCTCATTTTAGGCATGGCCCAGGTCAGATAACTCGGGTTGTGCTGTTTACACTGCACCATTACCCAGGTCCATCCTGGGTCCGACCCTGGTAGCTACCTGGGTTGGATTGAAGTGACCCAGGTTATTTTTCAGGGACCCTTTTACACTGAGCTGTGACCCGGGTAGACCCAGCAATAACTCAGGTTTTTGCTGTGGTGTAAAAGGGGTATGAATTTATTTATATCTAATAAGAATACACACTGCACTTAATATACCTTGGTGTGGCTGATGCTTCCCTTTTGTTATTAGAGAATTATTTTCTTTCTGATAATTGACTCCTTATTTCTAGCGGATATTTACTAAATATTTGCCAAAGTACAATGCAGCTGGCCAGAGGTATTACTGATAGTGGTGTGAGTCTGATCACAGATGTTCCATTGTGTGTTTATATTAGGGGTGAGCGGGTTCGGATTTCTGAAATCCGAACCCCCCCGAGCCCCCCCGATCCGAGTCCGATCCGAATCAGGCTCGACTTTTCCCGCCTGACTCGGATCTGAAATCGAGGCAAAACGTCATCATCCCGCCTTCCGAGTCTCGCGGGTTTTGGATCCTATATAAGGTACCCACGTCGGCGCCATTTTCTCACTCGGCTGTGGACAGTGAAGAGGGAGGGTGGGAGTTAGGGCTGTGTAGTGTAGTGTAGTGTAGTGCTGCTGTTGTCCACTACTTCAAAGTCCATAGGGGCTGGCTGTGTTGTGCTGTGCTGCTGTTGTTAATAGGGGCTGTGTCCACTACTTCAAAGTCCATAGGGGCTGGCTGGACTGTGTTGTGCAGTCAGTTCTCCATAGGGGCTGTGTCCACTCCAAAGTCCTGTGCAGTGTCCCAGTCCTAAAGGAGTGCTGCAGTGTTGTCCAGGGGGTGCTCTGTCCATCAGGGGTGCTCCCCCCAAGTGCTAAAAAAATAATATATTTTCTGTGTTTGTGAATTGTGTGCGCAGTAGCCGCACGTGCATCAACAAAGTAGTGCCAAGCGTGCGCCTGTGTCATAAGTAAAGGGCCGGCTGGCTTGACCGTTAAAGGGTGCTG
>JAUIMM010002324.1:0-52151 GCA_031769625.1 Taudactylus pleione | reverse complement strand
TACAGCTGTACACCACATTCTATATTTTGTACCACTATACACCATATTCTAGACTATGTACCACTATACACCATATTTTATACTATGTACATCTATACACCATATTTTATACTACGTACCTCTGTACACCATATTCTATACTTTATACCACTATACACAATATTCTATACTATGTACCACTATAAACCATATTCTATACTATAAACAACTATATATCTCACCCCATATTCTATACTATGTACTACTATACACCATTTTCTATACTATGAACCACTATACAGCTCTGCACCATATTCTATACTATTTACCACTATACACCCACATTCTATACTATGTACCTCTATACACCACATTCAAGACTACGTACCACTATACACCATATTCTATACTATGTACCACTATACAGCTCTACACCACATTCTTTACTTTGTACCACTATACACCATATTCTATGTACCACTATACACCACATTCTAGACTATGTACCACTATACACCATATTCTATACTATGTACCTCAATACACCATAATTTAAACTATGTACCACTATAGACCACATTCTATACTATGTACCACTATACACCATATTCTATACTATGTACCTCTATACACCATATTCCATACTGTGTACCACTATACACCATATTCTATACTATGTACCACAATACACCATATTCTATACTATTTACCACTATATACCATATTCTATACTATTTACCGCTATACACCATATTTTATTCTATGTACCACTATACAATACATTCTATACTATGAAGCACTATACACCATATTCTATACTATGTACCTCTATACACCATATTCTATACTATGTACCACTATACACCATATTCTATACAATGTACCACAATACACCATATTCTATACTATGTACCACTATACATCTCTACACCACATTCTATCCTTTTTCACTATACACCACATTCTATACTATGTTCCACTATACACCATATTCTATACTTTGTATCTCTATACACCATATTCTATACTATGTACCACTATACACCGTATTCTATAATATGAACCACTATACACACCATATTCTATACTATGTACCTCTATACACCATTTTCTATACTATGTACCACTATACACCATATTCTATGCTGTGTAGCACAATACAGCTCTACACCATATTCTATACTATGTACCACTATACAGCACTACACCATATTCTATACTATGTACCACTATACACCATATTCTATACTATGTACCACTATACACTATATTCTATACTATGTACCACTATACACCACATTCTATACTATGTACCATTGTACAGCTTTATACCACATTCTATACTATATACCACTATACACCACACTCTATACTATGTTCCACTATACAGCTCTACACCACATTCTATACTATGTTCCTCTATACACCACATTCTATACTATGTACCACTATACAGCTCTACACCACATTCTATACAATGTACCACAATACACCAAATTCTATACTATGTACCACTATGCATCTCTACACCACATTCTATACTATGTTTCTCTATACACCAAATTCTATACTATGTACCACTATATACACCATATTCTATACTATGTATCACAATACACCATATTCTATACTATGTACCACTATACACCATATTCTATACTATGTACCACTAAACACACCATATTCTATACTATGTACCTCTATACACCATATTCTATACTATGTACCACTATACACCACATTCTATGCTATGTACCACTATACACCATATTCTAAACTATGTACCACAATACACCATATTCTATACTATGTACCACTATACACCACATTCTATGCTATGTACCACTATACACCATATTCTATACTGTGTTCCACTATAAACCATATTCTATACTATGTACCACTATACAGTTCTATACCAAATTCAATACTATGTACCATTATACAGCTCTACACCACATTCTATACTATGTACCACTATACATCATATTCTATTCTATGTACCACTATACAGCTCTACATCACATTCTATACTATGTACCACTATCCACTATACACCATATTCAAGACTATGTAATACTATACACCATATTCTAGACTATGTACCTCTATACGCCATATTCTATACTATGTACCTCTATACACCATATTATATACTATGTACCACTATACACCACATTCTATACTATGTACCACTATACACCATATTCTATACTATGTACCACTATACACCACATTCTATACTATGTACCATTATTACGCTTTACACCACCAATATATACTATGTACCACTATACAACATATTCTATACTATTTACCACTATAAAGCTCTACACCACATTCTATACTATGTACCACTATACACCATATTCTATACTATGTACAACTATACCACCACATTCTATACTATGTACCATTATACAGCTTTACATCACAATCTATACTATGTACCACTATAAAACATATTCTATACTATTTACCACTATACAGCTCTTCACCACATTCTATAATATGTACCTCTGTACACTATATTCTATACTATATACCACTATACACCACATTCTATACTATGTACCACTATACACCACATTCTATACTATGTACCATTATACAGCTTTACACCACAATCTATACTATGTACCACTATACAACATATTCTATACTATGTACCACTATACAGCTCTACACCAAAATTCTATACTATGTACCACTATACACCACATTCTATACTATGTACCACTATACACCATATTCTATACTTTGTACCTCTATATACCATATTCTATACAATGTACCACAATACACCATATTCTATACTATGTACAACTATACACCGTATTCCATACTATGTACTCTCTATACACCATTTTCTTTACTATGTACCGCTATACACCATATTCTATACTATGTACCACAATACAGCTCTACACTATTTTCTATACTATGTATCACTATACAACACTACACCATATTCTATACTATGTACCACTATACAGCTCTACACCATATTCTATACTATGTACTTACTATACACCATATTCTATACTATGTACCACTATACACCATATTTTATACTATGTACCACTATACAGCTCTACACCACATTCTATACTATGTACCACTATACAGCTCTACACCGTATTCAATACTATGTACTGCTATACACCACATTCTATACTATGTACCACTATACAGCTCTACACCATATACCTCTATACACCACATTCTATACTATGTACCACTACACCACATTCTATACTATGTACCACTATGTACCACTATACACCACATTCTATACTATGTACCATTGTACACCATAATCTGGACTATGTACCTCTATACACCATATTCTATACTATGTACAACTATACACCATATTCTATACTATGTACCACTATACAGCTCTACACCACATTCTATACTATATGACACTATATATCATATTCTATACTATGTAGCACTATACACCATATTCTACACTCTGCACCACTATACAGGTCTTCAGCATAATCTATGCTATGTATCACTATACACAATACTCTATACTATGCACCACTATACATCTCTACACCAAATTCTATACTATGTACCTCTATATACCATATTCTATACTATGTACCACTATACACCATATTCTATAATATGTACCACAATACAGCTCTACACCATATTGTATACTTTGTACCACTATACAACACTACACCATATTCTATACTATGTACCACTATACAGCTCAACACCATATTCTATACTATGTACCACTACAAACCATATTCTATACTATTTACCACTATACACCATATTCTATACTATGTACCAATATACAGCTCTACAACACATTCTATACTATGTTCTACTATACACCATATTCTATACTATGTACCACTATACAGCTCTACACTACATTCTATACTATGTACCACTATACAGCTCTACACCGTATTCTATAATATGTACTACTATCCTCCACATTCTATACTATGTACCTCTATACACCATATTCTACAAAATGTTACCACAGTACACCATATTCTATACTATGTACCACTATACAGCACTACACCATATTCTATACTATGTACCACTATACACCATATTCTATACTATGTACCACTATACACCATATTCTATACTATGTACCACTATACACTATATTCTATACTATGTACCACTATACACCACATTCTATACTATGTACCACTATACACCATATTCTATACTATGTACCACTATACACTATATTCTATACTATGTACCATTGTACAGCTTTATACCACATTCTATACTATATACCACTATACACCACACTCTATACTATGTTCCACTATACAGCTCTACACCACATTCTATACTATGTTCCTCTATACACCACATTCTATACTATGTACCACTATACAGCTCTACACCACATTCTATACAATGTACCACAATACACCAAATTCTATACTATGTACCACTATACATCTCTACACCACATTCTATACTATGTTTCTCTATACACCAAATTCTATACTATGTACCTCTATACACCATATTCTATACTATGTATCACAATACACCATATTCTATACTATGTACCACTATACACCGTATTCTATACTATGTACCACTATACAGCTCTACACCATATTCTATACTATGTACTACTATACACCATATTCTATACTATATACCACTATACACCATATTTTATACTATGTACCACTATACAGCTCTACACCACATTCTATACTATGTACCACTATACAGCTCTACACCGTATTCAATACTATGTACTGCTATACACCACATTCTATACTATGTACCACTATACAGCTCTACACCATATACCTCTATACACCACATTCTATACTATGTACCACTACACCACATTCTATACTATGTACCACTATGTACCACTATACACCACATTCTATACTATGTACCATTGTACACCATAATCTGGACTATGTACCTCTATACACCATATTCTATACTATGTACCACTATACACCATATTCTATACTATGTACCACTATACAGCTCTACACCACATTCTATACTATATGACACTATATATCATATTCTATACTATGTAGCACTATACACCATATTCTACACTCTGCACCACTATACAGCTCTACACCATATTCTATGCTATGTATCACTATACACAATACTCTATACTATGCACCACTATACATCTCTACACCAAATTCTATACTATGTACCTCTGTATACCATATTCTATACTATGTACCACTATACATCATATTCTATAATATGTACCACAATACAGCTCTACACCATATTGTATACTTTGTACCACTATACAACACTACACCATATTCTATACTATGTACCACTATACAGCTCAACACCATATTCTATACTATGTACCACTATACACCATATTCTATACTATTTACCACTATACACCATATTCTATACTATGTACCAATATACAGCTCTACAACACATTCTAAACTATGTACTACTATACACCATATTCTATACTATGTACCACTATACAGCTCTACACCACATTCTATAACTATGTACCACTATACAGCTCTACACCGTATTCTATACTATGTACTACTATACACCACATTCTATACTATGTACTACTATACAGCTCTAAACCATATACATCTATACACCACATTCTATACTATGTACTGCTATACCACATTCTATACTATGTACCACTATACACCATATTCTATACTACATACCTCTATACACCATATTCTACACAATGTACCACAGTACACCATATTCTATACTATGTACCACTATACAGCACTACACCATATTCTATACTATGTACCACTATACACCATATTCTATACTATGTACCACTATACACCATATTCTATACTATGAACCACTATACACTATATTCTATACTATGTACCACTATACACCACATTCTATACTATGTACCACTATACACCATTTTCTATACTATGTACCACTATACACTATATTCTATACTATGTACCACTATACACCACATTCTATACTATGTACCATTGTACAGCTTTATACCACATTCTATACTATATACCACTATACACCATACTCTCTACTATGTTCCACTATACAGCTCTACACCACATTCTATACTATGTTCCTCTATACACCACATTCTATACTATGTACCACTATACATCTCTACACCACATTCTATACTATGTTTCTCTATACACCAAATTCTATACTATGTACCTCTATACACCATATTCTATACTATGTACCACTATACACCATATTCTATACTATGTGTCACAATACACCATATTCTATACTATGTACCACTAAACACCATATTCTATACTATGTACCACTAAACACACCATATTCTATACTATGTACCTCTATACACCATATTCTATACTGTGTTCCACTATACACCATATTCTATACTATGTAACACTATACAGTTCTATACCAAATTCAATACTATGTACCACTATACATCATATTCTATTCTATGTACCACTATACAGCTCTACATCACATTCTATACTATGTACCACTATCCACTATACACCACATTCTATACTATGTACCACTATACATCTCTACACCACATTCTATACTATGTTTCTCTATACACCAAATTCTATACTATGTACCTCTATACACCATATTCTATACTATGTACCACTATACACCATATTCTATACTATGTGTCACAATACACCATATTCTATACTATGTACCACTAAACACCATATTCTATACTATGTACCACTAAACACACCATATTCTATACTATGTACCTCTATACACCATATTCTATACTGTGTTCCACTATACACCATATTCTATACTATGTAACACTATACAGTTCTATACCAAATTCAATACTATGTACCACTATACATCATATTCTATTCTATGTACCACTATACAGCTCTACATCACATTCTATACTATGTACCACTATCCACTATACACCATATTCTAGACTATGTAATACTATACACCATATCCTAGACAATGTACCTCTATACACCATATTCTATACTATGTACCTCTATACACCATATTATATACTATGTACCGCTATACACCACATTCTATACTATGTACCACTATACACCATATTCTATACTATGTACCACTATACACCACATTCTATACTATGTACCATTATTACGCTTTACACCACAATATATACTATGTACCACTATACAACATATTCTATACTATTTTCCACTATACAGCTCTACACCACATTCTATACTATGTACCACTATACACCATATTCTATACTATGTACAACTATACACCACATTCTATACTATGTACCATTATACAGCTTTACACCACAATCTATACTATGTACCACTATAAAACATATTCTATACTATTTACCACTATACAGCTCTACACCACATTCTATAATATGTACCTCTGTACACTATATTCTATACTATATACCACTATACACCACATTCTATACTATATACCACTATACACCACATTCTATACTTAGTACCATTATACAGCTTTACACCACAATTTATACTATGTAACACTATACAACATATTCTATACTATGTACCACTATACAGCTCTACACCAAATTCTATACTATGTACCACTATACACCACATTCTATACTATGTACCACTATACACCATATTCTATACTTTGTACCTCTATATACCATATTCTATACAATGTACCACAATACACCATATTCTATACTATGTACAACTATACACCGTATTCCATACTATGTACCTCTATACACCATTTTCTATACTATGTACCACTATACAGTTCTATACCAAATTCAATACTATGTACCAATATACAGCTCTACACCACATTCTATACTATGTACCACTATACATCATATTCTATTCTATGTACCACTATACAGCTCTACATCACATTCTATACTATGTACCACTATCCACTATACACCATATTCTAGACTATGTAATACTATACACCATATCCAAGACTATGTACCTCTATACACCATATTCTATACTATGTACCTCTATACACCATATTATATACTATGTACCGCTATACACCACATTCTATACTATGTACCACTATACACCATATTCTATACTATGTACCACTATACACCACATTCTATACTATGTACCATTATTACGCTTTACACCACAATATATACTATGTACCACTATACAACATATTCTATACTATTTACCACTATACAGCTCTACACCACATTCTATACTATGTACCACTATACACCATATTCTATACTATGTACCACTATACACCACATTCAATACTATGTACCATTATACAGATTTATACCACATTCTATAATATGTACCACTATACACCACATTCTATACTATAAACCACTATACAGCTCTACACAAAATTCTATACTATGTTCCTCTATACACCATATTCTATATTTTGTACCACTATACAACTCTACACCAAATTCTATACTATGTACCACTATACAACACATTCTATACTATTTACCACTATACACCATATTCTATACTATGTACCACTATACACCATATTCTATACTATGTACCACAATACACCACATTCTATACTATGTACCACTATACACCATATTCTATACTATGTACCACTATACATCTCTACACCATATTCTATTCTATATACCATAATAGAGCTCTGTACCATATTCTATACTATATAAAACTATACACCATATTCTATACTATGTACCACTAAACAGCTTTATACCACATTGTATACTATGTATCATTATACAGCTCTAAACCACATTCTATACTATGTACAACTATACACCATATTCTATACTATGTACCACAATACACCAAATTCTATACTATGTTCCACTATACAACGTATTCCATACTATGTACCACTATACACCATATTCTATACTATGTACCTCTATACACCATATTCTATACTATGTACCACTATACACCATATTCTATACTATGTACCACAATACAGCTCTACACCATATTCTATACTATGTACAACTATACAGCACTACACCATATTATATACTATGTAACACTGTACACCATATTCTATACTATGTACCACTATACACCATATTCTATACTATGTACCACAATACAGCTCTACACCATATTCTATACTATGTACAACTATACAGCTCTACAACACATTCTATTCTATGTACCACTAAACACCATATTCTATACTATGTACCACTATACACCACATTCTATACTATGTACCACTATACAGCTCTACAACACATTCTATTCTATGTACCACTAAACACCATATTCTATACTATGTACCACTATACAGATCTACACCACATTCTATACTATGTCCAACTATACAGCTCTACACCGTATTCTATACTATGTTCTACTATACACCACATTCTATACTATGTACCACTATACAGCTCTACACCATATACCACTATACACCACATTCTATACTATGTACGACTACACCACACTCTATACTATGTACCACTATGCACCACTATACACCACATTCTATACTATGTACCACTATACACCATATTCTATACTATGTACCTCTATACACCGAATTTTATACTATGTTCCACTATACAACATATTATATACTATGTAATTCTATACACCATATTCTATACTATGTACCACTATACAACACATTCTATACTATGTACCATTATACAGCTCTACACCACATTCTATATTATGTACCACTATACACCACATTCTATACTATGTACCACTATACAGCTCTACACCACATTCTATACTATGTACCACTAAACACCATATTCTATGTACCACTATACACCACATTCTAGACTATGTCTGACTATACACCATAATCTATACTATGTACCTCTATACACCATCATTTATACTATGTACCACTATACACCACATTCTATACTATGTAGCACTATACACCCTTATTCTATACTATGTACCTCTATACACCATATTCTATACTATGTACGATTATACACCATATTTTATACTATGTACCACAAAACACCATATTCTATTCTATGTACCACTATATACCATATTCTATAGTATAAACCGCTATACACCATATTTTATACTATGTACCACTATACAACACATTCTAAACTATATACATCTATACACCATTTTCTATACTATGTACCACTATACACCATATTCTATACTATGTACCACTATACACTATATTCAATACTATGTACCACTATACACCATATTCTATACTTTGCACCTCTATACACTTTATTCTATACTATGTACCACTATACACCACATTCTATACTATGTACCATTATACAGCTTTATAACACATTCTATACTATGTACCACTATACACCACATTCTATACTATGTACCACTATACAGCTCTACACCACATTCTATACTATGTACCACTATACACCATATTCTATACTATGTACCTCTATACACCATATTCTATACTATGTACCACTATACACCATATTCTATACTATGTACCACTATACAGCTCTACACCACATTCTATAATATGTACCACTATACACCATATTCTACACTATGTACCAATATACAGCTCACACCTCATTCTATACTATGTGCCACTATACACCATATTCCAGACTATGTACCACTATACACCATTTTCTATACTATGAACCACTATACAGCTCTACACCACATTCTATACTATGTACCATTATACAGCTTTATACCACATTCTATACTATGTTCCACTATACACCACATTCTATAGTGGTACATAGTATAGAATGTCTTGTAGAGCTGTATAGTGGTACATAGTATAGAATATGGTGTAAAATGGTACATAGTATAGAATATGTTGTATAATGGTACATGGTATATAATATGGTGTAGACCTGTATAGTGGTACATAGTATAAAATATGGTGTAGTGCTGTACAGTGGCACATAGTATAGAATATGGTATAGAGCTGTATTCTGGTACATAGTATAGAATATGGTGTATAGTGGTACATAGTATAGAATATGGTGTATAGAGGTATATAGTATAGAATATGGTGTACAGTGGTACATAGTATAGAATATGGTGTATAGTTGTACATAGTATAGAATATGGTGTATTGTGGTACATAGTATAGAATATGGTCTATAGTGGTACATAGTATAGAATATGGTGTATAGAGGTACATAGTATAGAATATGATGTATAGTGTTACATTGTATAGAATGTGGTGTATTGTGGTACATAGTATAGAATTTGGTGTAGAGCTGTATAGTGGTACATAGTATAAAATAAGGTTTAAACTGGAACATAGCATAGAATGTGGTGTAGAGCTGTAAAGTGGTACATAGTATAGAATGTGGTGTATAGTGGTACATAGTATAGAATGTGGTGTAGAGCTGTATAGTGGTACATAGTATAGAATGTGGTATAAAGCTGCATAATGGTACATAGTATAGAATGTGGTGTACAGTGGTAAATAGTACAGAATATGGTGATTAGTGGTACATAGTATAGAATAAGGTGTATAGTGGTATATAGTATAGAATATGGTGTATAGTGATACATAGTATAGAATATGCTGTATAATACATAGTATAGAATATGGGGTAGAGCTGTATAGTGCTACATAGTATAGAATATGGTGTAGAGCTGTATTGTGGTACATAGTATAGAATATGGTGTATAGTGGTAGATAGTATAGAATATGGTGTGTAGTGGTACATAATATAGATTATGGTGTATAGTTGTACATTGTATAGAATATGGTGTGTAGTGGTACATAGTATAGAATATGGTGTATAGTGGTACATAGTATAGAATGTGGTGTAGAGCTGTATGTTGGTAGATAGTGTAGAATATGGTGTATAGTGGTACATAGTATAGAATGTGGTGTAGAGCTGTTAATTATTACATAGTATAGAATATGGTGTATAGTGGTACATAGTATAGAATATGGTGTATAGTGGTTCATAGTATATAATGTGGTTTACAGCTGTATAATGGTACATACTATAGAATGTGGTATAAAGCTGTATAGTGGTACATAGTATAGAATATGGTGTATAGTAGCATATAGTATAGAATATGGTATAGAGCTGTATTGTGGTATATAGTATAGAATATGGTGTAGAGCTGTAAAGTGGTACATAGTATAGAATATGGTGTAGAGCTGTATAGTGGTACATAGTATACTATATGGTGTATAGTGGTATATAGTATAGAATATGGTGTAGAGCTGTAAAGTGGTGCATAGTATAGAGTATTGTGTATAGTGATACATAGCATAGAATATGGTGTAGAGCTGTATAGTGGTATGTAGTATAGAATATGGTGTATAGTGCTACATAGTATAGAATATGGTGTATAGTGGTATATAGCATAGAATGTGGTGTAGAGCTGTATAGTGGTACATAGTATAGCATATGGTGTATAGTGGTACATAGTATAAAATACGGTGTATAGAGGTACATAGTATAGAATATGGTGTATAGAGGTACATAGTATAGAATAAGGTGTATAGTGCTACATAGTATAGAATGTGGTGTATAGTGGTACATAGTATAAATTATGGTGTATAGAGGTACATAGTATAGAATATGGTGTATAGTCAGACATAGTCTAGAATGTGGTGTATAGTGGTACATAGAATATGGTGTTTAGTGGTACATAGTATAGAATGTGGTGTAGTGCTGTATAGTGGTACATAGTATAGAATGTGGTGTATAGTGGTACATAATATAGAATGTGGTGTAGAGCTGTATAATGGTACATAGTATAGAATGTGGTGTATAGTGGTACATAGTATAGAATATGGTGTATAGAATTACATAGTATATAATATGTTGTATAGTGGAACATAGTATAAAATACGGTGTATAGAGGTACATAGTATAGAATATGGTGTATAGTGGTACATAGTATAGAATGTGGTGTATAGTGGTGCATAGTGGTACATAGTATAGAGTGTGGTGTAGTCGTACATAGTATAGAATGTGGTGTATAGTGGTATATGGTGTAGAGCTGTATAGTGGTACATAGTATAGAATGTGGTGTATAGTAGAACATAGTATAGAATACGGTGTAGAGCTGTATAGTTGGACATAGTATAGAATGTGGTGTAGATCTGTATAGTGGTACATAGTATAGAATATGGTGTTTAGTGGTACATAGAATAGAATGTGTTGTAGAGCTGTATAGTGGTACATAGTATAGAATGTGGTGTATAGTGGTACATAGTATAGAATATGGTGTACAGTGTTACATAGTATATAATATGGTGTAGTGCTGTATTGTTGTACATAGTATAGAATATGGTGTAGAGCTGTATTGTGGTACATAGTATAGAATATGGTGTATAGTGGTACATAGTATAGAATATGGTGTATAGAGGTACATAGTATAGAATATGGTGTATAGTGGTACATAGTATGGAATACGTTGTATAGTGGAACATAGTATAGAATTTGGTGTATTGTGGTACATAGTATAGAATATGGTGTATAGTTGTACATAGTATAGAATGTGGTTTAGAGCTGTATAATGATACATAGTATACAATGTGGTATAAAGCTGTTTAGTGGTACATAGTATAGAATATGGTGTATAGTTTTATATAGTATAGAATGTGGTGTAGAGCTGTATAATGGAACATATAGAATAGAATATGGTGTAGAGATGTATAGTGGTACATAGTATAAAATATGGTGTATAGTGGTACATAGTATAGAATGTGGTGTATTGTGGTACATAGTATAGAATATGGTGTATAGTGGTACATAGTATAGAATATGGTGTATAGTGGTAAATAGTATAGAATGTGTTGTATAGTGGTACATAGTATAGAATTTGGTGTAGAGTTGTATAGTGGTACAAAATATAGAATATGGTGTATAGAGGAACATAGTATAGAATGTTGTGTAGAGCTGTATAGTGGTTTATAGTATAGAATGTGGTGTATAGTGGGTACATATTATAGAATGTGGTATAAAGCTGTATAATGGTACATAGTATTGAATGTGGTGTATAGTGGTACATAGTATAGAATATGGTGTATAGTGGTACATAGTATAGAATATGGTGTATAGTGGTACATAGTATAGAATGTGGTGTAGAACTGTATAGTGGTACAAAGTATAGAATGTGGTGTAGAGCTAAATATTGGTACATAGTATAGAATATGGTGTATAGAGGTACATAGTATAGAATATGGTGTATAGTGTTGCATAGTATAGAATGTGGTATAAAGCTGTATAATGGTACATAGTATAGAATGTGGTGTATAGTGGTACATAGTATAGCATAAAGTGTATAGAAGTGCAAAGTATAGAATATGGTGTGTAGTGGTACATAGTATAGAATATAGTGTATAGTGGTACATAGTATAGAATATGGTGTTTAGTGGTACATAGTATAGAAAATGGTGTATAGAGGTATATAGTTTAGAATATGGTGTATAGTGGTACATAGTATAGAATATGGTGTATAGTGGTACATAGTATAGAATATGGTTTAGAGCTGTATAGTGGTAAATAGTATAGAATGTGGTATATAGTGGTACATAGTATAGAATGTGGTGTATAGTGTTACATAGTATAGAATATGGTGTATAGTGTTTACATAGTATAGAATATGGTGTATAGTGGAACATAGTATAGAATTTGGTATATAGTAGTATATAGTATTGAATGTGGTGTAGAGCTGTATAGTGGGTACATAGTATAGAATATGGTGTATAGTGGTACATAGTATAGAATGTGGTGTAGAGCTGTATAGTGGTTCATAGTATAGAAAATGGTGTATAGTGGTACATAGTATAGAATATGGGGTAAAGCTGTATAGTGGTATATAGCATAGAATATGGTGTATAGTGGTACATAGTATAGAATAAGGTGTATAGAGTTACATAGTATAGAATTTGGTGTATAATGGTACATAGTCAAGAATGTGGTGTATAGTGGTACATAGAATATGGTGTATAGTGGGTACATTGTATAGAATGTGGTGTAGAGCTGTATAGTGGTACATAGTATATAATATGGTGTATAGTGGTACATAGTATAGAATATGGTGTATAGTAGTACATAGTATAGAATGTGTTGTAGAGCTGTATATTGGTACATAGTATAGAATATGGTGTATAGTGGTAAATAGTATAGAATATGGTGTATAGTGGTACATAGTATAGAATATGGTGTTGAGCTGTATAGTGGTACATAGTATAGAATATGGTGTAGTGTTGTATAGTGGTACAAAGTATACAATATGGTGTAGAGCTGTATTGTGGTACATATTATAGAATATGGTGTATAGCGGTACATAGTATAGAATATGGTATATATAGGTACATAGTATAGAATTTGGTGTAGAGATGTATAGTGGTGCATAGTATAGAGTATTGTGTATAGTGATACATAGCATAGAATATGGTGTAGAGCTGTATAGTGGTGCAGAGTGTAGAATATGGTGTATAGTGCTACATAGTATAGAATATGATATATAGTGTCATATAGTATAGAATGTGGTGTAGAGCTGTATAGTGGTACATAGTGTAGAATATGGTGTATAGTGGTACATAGTATAGAATATGGTGTTGAGCTGTATAGTGGTACATAGTAGAGAATATGGTGTAGTGTTGTTTAGTGGGACATAGTATAGAATATGGTGTAGAGCTGTATTGTGGTACATAGTATAGAATATGGTGTATAGTGGTACATAGAATAGATATGGTCTATAGAGGTACATAGTATAAAATATGGTGTATTAGTGGTACATAGTATAGAATATGGTGTACTGTGGTACATTGTGTAGAATATGGTGTATAGAGGTACGTAGTATAGAATATAGTGTATAGTGGTACATAGTATAGAATGTGGTATAGCGGTACATAGTATAGAATGTGGTGTATAGATGTATATGCTTTAGAGCTGTATAGTGGTACATAGTATAGAATGTGGTGTATAGTAGTACATAGTATAGAATACGGTGTAGAGCTGTATAGTGGTACATAGTATAGAATGTGGTGTAGAGCTGTATAGTGGTACATAGTATAGAATATGGTGTATAGTGGTAAATAGTATAGAATATGGTGTATAGTGGTTCATAGTATAGAATATGATATATAGTGTCATATAGTTTAGAATGTGGTGTAGAGCTGTATAGTGGTACATAGTATAGAATATGGTGTATAGTGGTACATAGTATAGAATATGGTGTATAGAGGTACATAGTCCAGATTATGGTGTACAATGGTACATAGTATAGAATGTGGTTGTATAGTGGTACATAGTGGTGCATAGTATAGAATGTGGTGTAGTGGTACATAGTATAGAATGTGGTGTATAGAGGTATATGGTGTAGAGCTGTATAGTGGTACATAGTATAGAATGTGGTGTATAGCAGTACATAGTATTGAATACGGTGTAGAGCTGTATAGTGGTACATAGTATAGAATGTGGTGTAGAGCTGTATAGTGGTACATAGTATAAAATATGGTGTATAGTGGTACATAGTATAGAATAAGGTGTATAGTAGTACATAGTATAGAATATGGTGTAGAGCTGTATAGTGGTACATAGTATAGAATATGGTGTAGTGTTGTATAGTGGTACATAGTATAGAAAATAGTGTAGAGCTGTATTGTGGTACATAGTATAGAATATGGCGTATAGCGGTACATAGTAAAGAAAATGGTGTATAGTGGTACATAATATGGAATACGGTGTATAGTTGTACATAGTATAGAATATGGTGTATTGTGGTACATTGTATAGAATATGGTATATAGAGGTACAAAGTATAGAATATGGTGTATAGTGGTACATAGTATAGAATGTGTTGTATAGTGGTACATAGTATAGAATTTGGTGTAGAGCTGTATAGTGGTACATAGTATAGAATATGTTGTATAGTGTTACATAGTATAGATTGTGGTGTAAAGCTGTATAATGGTACATAGTATAGAAATGTGGTGTATAGTGGTACATAGTTTAGAATGTGGTGTATAGTGGTATATAGTATTAGAATATAGTGTACAGAGGTACATATTATAGAATGTGGTGTAGAGCTGTATAGTGGTAAATAGTATAGAATATGTTTTATAGTGGTACATAGTATAGATTGTGGTGTAAAGCTGTATAATGGTACATAGTATAGAATGTGGTGTATAGTTGTACATAGTATAGAATATGGTGTATAGTGGTACATAGTATAGAATGTGGTGTAGAGCTGTATAGTGGTAAATAGTATAGAATATGTTGTATAGTGGGTACATAGTATATATTGTGGTGTAAAGCGTAATAATGGTACATAGTATAGAATGTGGTGTATAGTGGTACATAGTATAGAATATGGTGTATAGTGGTACATAGTATAGAATGTGGTGTATAGCGGTACATAGTATAGAATATGGTGTATAGAGGTACATAGTATAGAATTTGGTGTATAGAGAAAACATAGTATAGAATGTGGTGTAGAGATGTATAGTGGTACATAGTATAGAATTTGGTGTATTGTGGTACATTGTATAGAATGTGGTGTAGAGCTGTATAGTGGTACATAGTATAGAATGTGGGGTATAGAGGAACATAGTATAGAATGTGGTGTAGAGCTGTATAGTGGAACATAGTATAGAGTGTGGTGTATAGTGGTATATAGTGTAGAATGTGGTATAAAGCTGTACAATGGTACATAGTATAGAATGTGGTGTATAGTGGTACATAGTATAGAATATAGTGTATAGTGGTACATAGTATAGAATATGGTGTATAGTGGTACATAGTATAGAATATGGTGTAGTGCTGTATAGTGGTACATAGTATAGAATATGGTGTACTGTGGTACATTGTGTAGAATATGGTGTATAGAGGTACGTAGTACTAGAATATGGTGTATAGTGGTACATAGTATAGAATGTGGTGTATAGTAGTACATAGTATAGAATACGGTGTAGAGCTGTATAGTGGTACAGTGGTGTAGAGCTGTATAGTGGTACATAGTATAGAATATGGTGTATAGTAGTACATAGTATAGAATGTGTTGTAGAGTTGTATATTGGTACATAGTATAGAATATGGTGTATAGTGGTAAATAGTATAGAATATGGTGTATAGTGGTACATAGTATAGAATATGGTGTTGAGCTGTATAGTGGTACATAGTATAGAATATGGTGTAGTGTTGTATAGTGGTACAAAGTATACAATATGGTGTAGAGCTGTATTGTGGTACATATTATAGAATATGGTGTATAGTGGTACATAGTATAGAATATGGTATATAGAGGTACATAGTATAGAATTTGGTGTAGAGATGTATAGTGGTGCATAGTATAGAGTATTGTGTATAGTGATACATAGCATAGAATATGGTGTAGAGCTGTATAGTGGTGCAGAGTGTACAATATGGTGTATAGTGCTACATAGTATAGAATATGATATATAGTGTCATATAGTATAGAATGTGGTGTAGAGCTGTATAGTGGTACATAGTATAGAATATGGTGTATAGTGGTACATAGTATAGAATATGGTGTATAGAGGTACATAGTCCAGATTATGGTGTACAATGGTACATAGTATAGAATGTGGTGTATAGTGGTACATAGTATAGAATGTGGTGTAGTGGTACATAGTATAGAATGTGGTGTATAGAGGTATATGGTGTAGAGCTGTATAGTGGTACATAGTATAGAATGTGGTGTATAGCAGTACATAGTATTGAATACGGTGTAGAGCTGTATAGTGGTACATAGTATAGAATGTGGTGTAGAGCGGTATAGTGGTACATAGTATAAAATATGGTGTATAGTGGTACATAGTATAGAATATAGTGTAGAGCTGTATAGTGGTACATAGTATAGAATTCGGTGTATAGTGGTACATAGTATAGAATATGGTGTATAGTGGTACATAGTATAGAATATGGTGTATAGAGGTACAAAGTATAGAATTTGTTGTATAGAGAAACATAGTATAGAATGTGGTGTAGAGATGTATAGTGGTACATAGTATAGAATTTGGTGTATTGTGGTACATTGTATAGAATGTGGTGTAGAGCTGTATAGTGGTACATAGTATAGAATGTGGTGTATAGAGGAACATAGTATAGAATGTGGTGTAGAGCTGTATAGTGGAACATAGTATAGAATGTGGTGTATAGTGGTATACAGTATAGAATGTGGTATAAATCTGTACAATGGTACATAGTATAGAATGTGGTGTATAGTGGTACATAGTATAGAATATAGTGTATAGTGGTACATAGTATAGAATATGGTGTATAGTGGTACATAGTATAGAATGTGGTGTATAGTGGTACATAGTATAGAATATAGTGTATAGTGGTACATAGTATAGAATATGGTGTATAGTGGTACATAGTATAGAATATGGTGTATAGTGGTACATAGTATAGAATATGGTGTAGTGCTGTATAGTGGTACATAGTATAGAATATGGTGTACTGTGGTACATTGTGTAGAATATAGAGTATAGAGGTACGTAGTATAGAATATGGTGTATAGTGGTACATAGTATAGAATGTGGTATAGCGGTACATAGTATAGAATGTGGTGTATAGATGTATATGGTTTAGAGCTGTATAGTGGTACATAGTATAGAATGTGGAGTATAGTAGTACATAGTATAGAATACGGTGTAGAGCTGTATAGTGGTACATAGTATAGAATGTGGTGTAGAGCTGTATAGTGGTACATAGTATAGAATATGGTGTATAGTAGTACATAGTATAGAATGTGTTGTAGAGCTGTATATTGGTACATAGTATAGAATATGGTGTATAGTGGTAAATTGTATAGAATATGGTGTATAGTGGTACATAGTATAGAATATGGTGTTGAGCTGTATAGTGGTACATAGAATAGAATATGGTGTAGTGTTGTATAGTGGTACAAAGGATACCCCAATATGGTGTAGAGCTGTATTGTGGTACATATTATAGAATATGGTGTATAGTGGTACATAGTATAGAATATGGTATATAGAGGTACTTAGTATAGAATTTGGTGTAGAGATGTATAGTGGTGCATAGTATAGAGTATTGTGTATAGTGATACATAGCATAGAATATGGTGTAGACCTGTATAGTGGTGCAGAGTGTAGAATATGGTGTATAGTGCAACATAGTATAGAATATGATATATAGTGTCATATAGTATAGAATGTGGTGTAGAGCTGTATAGTGGTACATAGTATAGAATATGGTGTATAGTGGTACATAGTATAGAATATGGTGTATAGAGGTACATAGTCCAGATTATGGTTTACAATGGTACATAGTATAGAATGTGGTGTATAGTGGTACATAGTGGTACATAGTATAGAATGTGGTGTAGTGGTACATAGTATAGAATGTGGTGTATAGAGGTATATGGTGTAGAGCTGTATAGTGGTACATAGTATAGAATGTGGTGTATAGCAGTACATAGTATTGAATACGGTGTAGAGCTGTATAGTGGTACATAGTATAGAATGTGGTGTAGAGCTGTATAGTGGTACATAGTATAAAATATGGTGTATAGTGGTACATAGTATAGAATAAGGTGTATAGTAGTACATAGTATAGAATATGGTGTAGAGCTGTATAGTGGTACATAGTATAGAATATGGTGTAGTGTTGTATAGTGGTACATAGTATAGAAAATAGTGTAGAGCTGTATTGTGGTACATAGTATAGAATATGGTGTATAGCGGTACATAGTAAAGAAAATGGTGTATAGTGGTACATAATATGGAATACGGTGTATAGTTGTACATAGTATAGAATATGGTGTATTGTGGTACATTGTATAGAATATGGTATATAGAGGTACAAAGTATAGAATATGGTGTATAGTGGTACATAGTATAGAATGTGGTGTATAGTGGTACATAGTATAGAATTTGGTGTAGAGCTGTATAGTGGTACATAGTATAGAATATGTTGTATAGTGTTACATAGTATAGATTGTGGTGTAAAGCTGTATAATGGTACATAGTATAGAATGTGGTGTATAGTGGTATATAGTATAGAATGTGGTGTATAGTGGTATATAGTATAGAATATAGTGTACAGAGGTACATATTATAGAATGTGGTGTAGAGCTGTATAGTGGTAAATAGTATAGAATATGTTTTATAGTGGAACATAGTATAGATTGTGGTGTAAAGCTGTATAATGGTACATAATATAGAATGTGGTGTATAGTTGTACATAGTATAGAATATGGTGTATAGTGGTACATAGTATAGAATGTGGTGTAGAGCTGTATAGTGGAAAATAGTATAGAATATGTTGTATAGTGGTACATAGTATATATTGTGATGTAAAGCGTAATAATGGTACATAGTATAGAATGTGGTGTATAGTGGTACATAGTATAGAATATGGTGTATAGTGGTACATAGTATAGAATGTGGTGTATAGCTGTACATAGTATATAATATGGTGTATAGAGGTACATAGTATAGAATATGGTGTATAGAGGTACATAGTCTAGGATATGGTGTATAGTATTACATAGTCTAGAATATGGTGTATAGTGGATAGTGGTACATAGTATAGAATGTGATGTAGAGCTGTATAGTGGTACATAGAATAGAATATGATGTATAGTGGTACATAGTATTGAATTTGGTATAGAACTGTATAGTGTTACATAGTATAGAATATGGTGTATAGTGGAACACAGTATAGAATATGGTGTATAGAGGTACATAGTATAGAATATGGTGTGTTTAGTGGTACATAGTATAGAATATGGTGTTTAGTGGTACATAGTATAGAATATGGTGTATTGTGACACATAGTATAGAATATGGTGTATAGTGGTACATAGTATAGAATATGGTGTATAGAGGTACATAGTATAGAATTTGGTGTATAGAGAAACATAGCATAGAATGTGGTGTAGAGATGTATAGTGGTACATAGTATAGAATTTGGTGTATTGTGGTACATTGTATAGAAAGTGGTGTAGAGCTTTATAGTGGTACATAGTATAGAATGTGGTGTATAGAGGAACATAGTATAGAATGTGGTGTAGAGCTGTATAGTGGAACATAGTAGAGAGTATGGTGTATAGTGGTATATAGTATAGAATGTGGTATAAAGCTGTACAATGGTACATAGTATAGAATGTGGTGTATAGTGGTACATAGTATAGAATATAGTGTATAGTGGTACATAGTATAGAATATGGTGTATAGTGGTACATAGTATAGAATGTGGTGTATAGTGGTACATAGTATAGAATATAGTGTATAGTGGTTCATAGTATAGAATATGGTGTATAGTGGTACATAGTATAGAATATGGTGTATAGTGGTACATAGTATAGAATATGGTGTAGTGCTGTATAGTGGTACATAGTATAGAATATGGTGTACTGTGGTACATTGTGTAGAATATGGTGTATAGAGGTACGTAGTATAGAATATGGTGTATAGTGGTACATAGTATAGAATGTGGTATAGCGGTACATAGTATAGAATGTGGTGTATAGATGTATATGGTTTAGAGCTGTATAGTAGTACATAGTATAGAATGTGGTGTATAGTAGAACATAGTATAGAATACGGTGTAGAGTTGTATAGTGGTACATAGTATAGAATGTGGTGTAGAGCTGTATAGTGGTACATAGTATAGAATATGGTGTATAGTAGTACATAGTTTAGAATGTGTTGTAGAGCTGTATATTGGTACATAGTATAGAATATGGTGTATAGTGGTAAATAGTATAGAATATGGTGTATAGTGGTACATAGTATAGAATATGGTGTTGAGCTGTATAGTGGTACATATTATAGAATATGGTGTAGTGTTGTATAGTGGTACAAAGTATACAATATGGTGTAGAGCTGTATTGTGGTACATATTATAGAATATGATGTATAGTGGTACATAGTATAGAATATGGTATACAGAGGTACATAGTATAGAATTTGGTGTAGAGATGTATAGTGGTGCATAGTATAGAGTATTGTGTATAGTGATACATAGCATAGAATATGGTGTAGAGCTGTATAGTGGTGCAGAGTGTAGAATATGGTGTATAGTGCTACATAGTATAGAATATGATATATAGTGTCATATAGTATAGAATGTGGTGTAGAGCTGTATAGTGGTACATAGTATAGAATATGGTGTATAGTGGTACATAGTATAGAATATGGTGTATAGAGGTACATAGTCCAGATTATGGTGTACAATGGTACATAGTATAGAATGTGGTGTATAGTGGTACATAGTGGTACATAGTATAGAATGTGGTGTAGTGGTACATAGTATAGAATGTGGTGTATAGAGGTATATGGTGTAGAGCTGTATAGTGGTACATAGTATAGAATGTGGTGTATAGCAGTACATAGTTTTGAATACGGTGTAGAGCTGTATAGTGGTACATAGTATAGAATGTGGTGTAGAGCTGTATAGTGGTACATAGTATAAAATATGGTGTATAGTGGTATATAGTATAGAATATGGTGTATAGTAGTACATAGTATAGAATATGGTGTAGAGCTGTATAGTGGTACATAGTATAGAATACGGTGTATAGTGGTACATAGTATAGAATATGGTGTATTGTGATACATAGTATAGAATATGGTGTATAGTGGTACATAGTATAGAATATGGTGTATAGAGGTACATAGTATAGAATTTGGTGTATAGAGAAACATAGTATAGAATGTGGTGTAGAGATGTATAGTGGTACATAGTATAGAATTTGGTGTATTGTGGTACATTGTATAGAATGTGGTGTAGAGCTGTATAGTGGTACATAGTATAGAATGTGGTGTATAGAGGAACATAGTATAGAATGTGGTGTAGAGCTGTATAGTGGAACATAGTATAGAGTGTGGTGTATAGTGGTATATAGTATAGAATGTGGTATAAAGCTGTACAATGGTACATAGTATAGAATGTGGTGTATAGTGGTACATAGTATAGAATATAGTGTATAGTGGTACATAGTATAGAATATGGTGTATAGTGGTACATAGTATAGAATGTGGTGTATAGTGGTACATAGTATAGAATATAGTGTATAGTGGTACATAGTATAGAATATGGTGTATAGTGGTACATAGTATAGAATATGGTGTATAGTGGTACATAGTATAGAATATGGTGTAGTGCTGTATAGTGGTACATAGTATAGAATATGGTGTACTGTGGTACATTTTGTAGAATATGGTGTATAGAGGTACATAGTATAGAATGTGGAGGATAGTAGTACATATTATAGAATACGGTGTAGAGCTGTATAGTGGTACATAGTATAGAATGTAGTGTAGAGCTGTATAGTGGTACATAGTATAGAATATGGTGTATAGTAGAACATAGTATAGAATGTGTTGTAGAGCTGTATATTGGTACATAGTATAGAATATGGTGTATAGTGGTAAATAGTATAGAATATGGTTTATAGTGGTACATAGTATAGAATATGGTGTTGAGCTGTATAGTGGTACATAGTATAGAATATGGTGTAGTGTTGTATAGTGGTACAAAGTATACAATATGGTGTAGAGCTGTATTGTGGTACATATTATAGAATATGGTGTATAGTGGTATATAGTATAGAATATGGTATATAGAGGTACATAGTATAGAATTTGGTGTAGAGATGTATAGTGGTGCATAGTATAGAGTATTGTGTATAGTGATACATAGCATAGATTATGGTGAAGACCTGTATAGTGGTGCAGAGTGTAGAATATGGTGTATAGTGCTACATAGTATAGAATATGATATATAGTGTCATATAGTATAGAATGTGGTGTAGAGCTGTATAGTGGTACATAGTATAGAATATGGTGTATGGTTGTACATAGTATAGAATATGGTGTATAGAGGTACATAGTCCGGATTATGGTGTACAATGGTACATAGTATAGAATGTGGTGTATAGTGGTACATAGTGGTACATAGTATAGAATGTGGTGTAGTGGAACATAGTATAGAATGTGGTGTATAGAGGTATATGGTGTAGAGCTGTATAGTGGTACATAGTATAGAATGTGGTGTATAGCAGTACATAGTATTGAATACGGTGTAGAGCTGTATAGTGGTACATAGTATAGAATGTGGTGTAGAGCTGTATAGTGGTACATAGTATAAAATATGGTGTATAGTGGTACATAGTATAGAATATGGTGTATAGTAGTACATAGTATAGAATATGGTGTAGAGCTGTATAGTGGTACATAGTATAGAATATGGTGTAGTGTTGTATAGTGATACATAGTATAGAAAATAGTGTAGAGCTGTATTGTGGTACATAGTATAGAATATGGTGTATAGCGGTACATAGTAAAGAAAATGGTGTATAGAGGTACATAGTATGGAATACGGTGTATAGTTGTACATAGTATAGAATATGGTGTATTGTGGTACATTGTATAGAATATGGTATATAGAGGTACAAAGTATAGAATATGGTGTATAGTGGTACATAGTATAGAATGTGGTGTATAGTGGTACATAGTATAGAATTTGGTGTAGAGCTGTATAGTGGTACATAGTATAGAATATGTTGTATAGTGGTACATAGTATAGATTGTGGTGTAAAGCTGTATAATGGTACATAGTATAGAATGTGGTGTATAGTGGTACATAGTATAGAATGTGGTGTATAGTGTTATATAGTATAGAATATAGTGTACAGAGGTACATATTATAGAATGTGGTGAAGAGCTGTATAGTGGTAAATAGTATAGAATATGTTTTATAGTGGTACATAGTATAGATTGTGATGTAAAGCTGTATAATGGTACATAGTATAGAATGTGGTGTATAGTTGTACATAGTATAGAATATGGTGTATAGTGGTACATAGTATAGAATGTGGTGTAGAGCTTTATAGTGGTAAATAGTATAGAATATGTTGTATAGTGGTACATAGTATATATTGTGGTGTAAAGCGTAATAATGGTACATACTATAGAATGTGGTGTATAGTGGTACATAGTATAGAATATGGTGTATAGTGGTACATAGTATAGAATGTGGTGTATAGTGGTACATAGTATATAATATGGTGTATAGAGGTACATAGTATAGAATATGGCGTATAGAGGTACATAGTCTAGAATATGGTGTATAGTATTACATAGTCTTGAATATGGTGTATAGTGGATAGTGGTACATAGTATAGAATGTGATGTAGAGCTGTATAGTGGTACATAGAATAGAATATGATGTATAGTGGTACATAGTATAGAATGTGGTGTAGAGCTGTATAATGGTACATAGTATTGAATTTGGTATAGAACTGTATAGTGGTACATAGTATAGAATATGGTGTATAGTGGAACACAGTATAGAATATGGTGTATAGTGGTACATAGCATAGAATGTGGTGTATAGTGGTACATAGTATAGAATATGGTGTATTGTGGTACATAGTTTAGAATATGGTGTATAGTGGTACATAGCATAGAATGTGGTGTATAGTGGTACATAGTATAGAATATGGTGTATAGAGGTACATAGTATAGAATATGGTGTGTTTAGTGGTACATAGTATAGAATATGGTGTAAAGTGGTACATGGTATAGAATATGGTGTATTGTGATACATAGTATAGAATATGGTGTATAGTGGTACATAGTATAGAATATGGTGTATAGAGGTACATAGTATAGAATTTGGTGTATAGAGAAACATAGTATAGAATGTGGTGTAGAGATGCATAGTGGTACATAGTATAGAATTTGGTGTATTGTGGTACATTGTATAGAATGTGGTGTAGAGCTGTATTGTGGTACATAGTATAGAATGTGGTGTATAGAGGAACATAGTATAGAATGTGGTGTAGAGCTGTATAGTGGAACATAGTATAGAGTGTGGTGTATAGTGGTATATAGTATAGAATGTGGTATAAAGCTGTACAATGGTACATAGTATAGAATGTGGTGTATAGTGGTACATAGTATAGAATATAGTGTATAGTGGTACATAGTATAGAATATGGTGTATAGTGGTACATAGTATAGAATATGGTGTAGTGCTGTATAGTGGTACATAGTATAGAATATGGTGTAGAGCTGTATTGTGCTACACAGCATAGAATATGGTGTATAGTGGTACATAGTATAGAAAATGGTGTATAGAGGTACATAGTATAGAATATGGTGTGTATAGTGGTTCATATTATAGAATACGGTGTATAGTGGTACATAGTATAGAATATGGTGTATAGAGATACAAAGTATAGAATATGGTGTATAGTGGAACATAGTATAGAATGTGGTGTATAGTGAAAAAGGATAGAATGTGGTGTAGAGATGTATAGTGGTACCTAGTATAGAATATGGTGTATTGTGGTACATTGTATAGAATATGGTGTATAGTGGTACATAGTATAGAATATGGTGTATAGAGGTACATAGTATAGAATATGGTGTATAGTGCTTCATAGTATAGAATGTATTGTATAGTGGTACATAGAATAAAATATGGTGTATAGCGGTAAATAGTATAGAATATGGTATATAGTGGTAAATAGTATAGAATATGGTGTATTGTGGTACATAGTATAGAATATGGTGTATAGTGGTACACAGTATGGAATATGGTGTATAGAGGTACATAGTATAGAATATGGTGTATAATGGTACATAGTATAGAATGTGGTCTATAGTGGTACATAGTTTAAATTATGGTGTATTGAGGTACTTAGTATAGAATATGGTGTATAGTGGTACATAGTCTAGAATGTGGTGTATAGTGGTACATAGAATATGGTGTATAGTGGTACAAAGTAAAGAATGTGGTGAAGAGCTGTATAGTGGGACATAGTATAGAATATGGTGTATAGTGGTACGTAGTCTTGAATGTGGTGTATAGAGGTACATAGTATAGAATGTGGTGTATAGTGGTAAATAGTATAGAATATGGTGCAGAGCTGTATAGTGGTTCATAGTATAGAAAATGGTGTATAGTAGTACATAGTATAGAATATGGGGTGAGATATATATAGTTGTTTATAGTATAGAATATGGTTTATAGTGGTACATAGTATAGAATATGGTGTATAGTGGTATAAAGTATAGAATATGGTGTACAGAGGTACGTAGTATAAAATATGGTGTATAGATGTACATAGTATAAAATATGGTGTATAGTGGTACATAGTCTAGAATATGGTGTATAGTGGTACAAAATATAGAATGTGGTGTACAGCTGTATAGTGGTACATAGTATAGAATATGGTGTAGAGCTGTATAGTGGTACATAGTATACAACAGTGTGTATAGTGGTATATAGTATAGAATATAGTGTATAGCTGTACAGTGGTGCATAGTATAGAGTATTGTGTATAGTGATACATAGCATATAATATGGTGTAGAGATGTATAGTGGTACATATTATAGAATATGGTGTATAGTGGTATATAGTACAGAATGTGGTGTAGAGCTGTATAGTGGTACATAGTATAGAATATGGTGTATAGTGCTACATAGTATAGAATATGGTGTATAGTGGTACATAGTATATAATGTGGTGTACAGTGGTACATAGTATAGAATATGGTGTATAGTGGTATATAATATAGAATATGATGTAGAGCTGTATTGTGGTACATAGTATAGAATATGGTGTTTAGTGGTACATAGTATAGAATATGGTGTATAGCACATAGTATAGAATAAGTTGTATAGTGGTACATGGTATAGAATATGGGGTAGAGCTGTATAGTGTTATATAGTATAGAATATGGTGTATAGTGGTACATAGTATAGAATATGGTGTATAGAGGTACATAGTAAAGAATATGGTGTATAGTGGTACATAGTATAGAATATGGTGTATAGTGGTACATAGTATATGGTGTATTGTGGTACATTGTATAGAATGTTGTGTAGAGCTGTATAGTTATTCATAGTATAGAATATGGTGTATAGTGGTACATAGTATAGAATATGGTGTATAGTGGTACATAGTATAGAATATAGTGTAGTGCTGTATAGCGGTACATATTATAGAATATGGTGTAGAGCTGTATTGTGCTACACAGCATAGAATATGGTGTGTAGTGGTACATATTATAGAATATGGTGTATAGAGGTACATAGTATAGAATATGGTGTGTATAGTGGTTCATAGTAGAGAATACGGTGTATAGTGGTACATAGTATAGAATATGGTGTATTGTGATACATAGTATAGAATATGGTGTACAGTGGTACATGGTATAGAATATGGTGTATAGTGGTACACAGTATAGAATATGGTGTATAGATGTACATAGTATAGAATATGGTGTATAGTGCTACATAGTATAGAATGTGGTGTATAGAGGTACATAGTATAAATTATGGTGTATAGAAGTACATAGTATAGAATATGGTGTATAGTGGTACATAGTCTAGAATGTGGGGTATAATGGTACATAGAATATGGTGTATAGTGGTACATAGTATAGAATGTGGTGTAGAGCTGTATAGTTGTACATAGTATAGAATATGGTGTATAGTGGTACATATTATAGAATGTGGTGTAGAGCTGTATAATGGTACACAGTATAGAATGTGGTGTATAGTGGTACATAGTATTGAATGTGATTTAGAGCTGTATAATGGTACATAGTATAGAATGTGGTGAATAGTGGGACTTAGTATAGAATATGGTGTATAGTGGTACATAGCCTAGAATGTGGTGTATAGTGGTACATAGTATAGAATATGGTATACAGTGGTACATAGTATATAATGTGGTGTAGAGCTGTCTAATGGTACATAGTATAGAATGTGGTGTATAGTGTTACATTTAATAGAATATGGTGTATAGTGGTACATAGTATAAAATGTGTTGTATAATAGTATATAGTATAGAATATGGTATAGAGCTGTATAGTGGTACATAGTATAGAATGTGGTATACAGCTGTTTAGTGGTACATAGTATAGAATATGGTGTAGAGGTGAATAGTGGTACATAGTATAGAATATGGTGTATAGTGGTATATAGTATAGAATATGGTGAATAGAGATACATAGTATAGAATATGGTGTATAGTGGTACATAGTTTAGAATGTGGTGTATAGTGGTACATAGTATAGAATATGGTGTATAGAGGAACATAGTGTAGAATTTGGTGTAGAGATGTATAGTGGTACATAGTATAGAATATGGTGTATTGTGGTACATAGTATAGAATTTGGTGTATAGTAGTACATAGTATAGAATATTGTGTATAGAGGTACATTGTATAGAATATGGTTTATAGTGCTACATAGCATAGAATGTGTTGTATAGTGGTACATAGTATAAAATATGGTGTATAGCGGAAAAAAGTATAGAATATGGTATATAGTTGTAAATAGTATAGAATATGGTGTGTTGTTGTACATAGTATAGAATATGGTGTATAGTGGCACACAGTATAGAATATGGTGTATAGATGTACATAGTACAGAATATGGTGTATAGTGCTACATAGTATAGAATGTGGTTTATAGTGGTACATAGTATAAATTATGGTGTATAGAGGTACATAGAATAGAATATGGTGTATAGTGGTACATAGTCTAGAATGTGGGGTATAGTGGTACATAGAATATGGTGTATAGTGGTACATAGTATAGAATGTGGTGTAGAGCTGTATAGTGGTACATAGTATAGAATATGGTGTATAGTGGTACATATTATAGAATGTGGTGTAGAGCTGTATAATGGTACATAGTATAGAATGTGGTGTATAGAGGTATATGGTGTAGAGCTGTATAGTGGTACATAGTATAGAATGTGGTGTATAGCAGTACATAGTATTGAATACGGTGTAGAGCTGTATAGTGGTACATAGTATAGAATGTGGTGTAGAGCTGTATAGTGGTACATAGTATAAAATATGGTGTATAGTGGTACATAGTATAGAATAAGGTGTATAGTAGTACATAGTATAGAATATGGTGTAGAGCTGTATAGTGGTACATAGTATAGAATATGGTGTAGTGTTGTATAGTGGTACATAGTATAGAAAATAGTGTAGAGCTGTATTGTGGTACATAGTATAGAATATGGTGTATAGCGGTACATAGTAAAGAAATTGGTGTATAGTGGTACATAATATGGAATACGGTGTATAGTTGTACATAGTATAGAATATGGTGTATTGTGGTACATTGTATAGAATATGGTATATAGAGGTACAAAGTATAGAATATGGTGTATAGTGGTACATAGTATAGAATGTGGTGTATAGTGGTACATAGTATAGAATTTGGTGTAGAGCTGTATAGTGGTACATAGTATAGAATATGTTGTATAGTGTTACATAGTATAAATTGTGGTGTAAAGCTGTATAATGGTACATAGTATAGAATGTGGTGTATAGTGGTACATAGTATAGAATGTGGTGTATAGTGGTATATAGTATAGAATATAGTGTACAGAGGTACATATTATAGAATGTGGTGTAGAGCTGTATAGTGGTAAATAGTATAGAATATGTTTTATAGTGGTACATAGTATAGATTGTGGTGTAAAGCTGTATAATGGTACATAGTATAGAATGTGGTGTATAGTTGTACATAGTATAGAATATGGTGTATAGTGGTACATAGTATAGAATGTGGTGTAGAGCTGTATAGTGGTAAATAGTATAGAATATGTTGTATAGTGGTACATAGTATATATTGTGGTGTAAAGCGTAATAATGGTACATAGTATAGAATGTGGTGTTTAGTGGTACATAGTATAGAATATGGTGTATAGTGGTACATAGTATAGAATGTGGTGTATAGCGGTACATAGTATATAATATGGTGTATAGAGGTACATAGTATAGAATATGGTGTATAGAGGTACATAGTCTTGGATATGGTGTATAGTATTACATAGTCTAGAATATGGTGTATAGTGGATAGTGGTACATAGTATAGAATGTGATGTAGAGCTGTATAGTGGTACATAGAATAGAATATGATGTATAGTGGTACATATTATAGAATGTGGTGTAGAGCTGTATAATGGTACATAGTATTGAATTTGGTATAGAACTGTATAGTGGTACATAGTATAGAAAATGGTGTATAGAGGTACATAGTATGGAATACGGTGTATAGTTGTACATAGTATAGAATATGGTGTATTGTGGTACATTGTATAGAATATGGTATATAGAGGTACAAAGTATAGAATATGGTGTATAGTGGTACATAGTATAGAATGTGGTGTATAGTGGTACATAGTATAGAATTTGGTGTAGAGCTGTATAGTGGTACATAGTATAGAATATGTTGTATAGTGTTACATAGTATAGATTGTGGTGTAAAGCTGTATAATGGTACATAGTATAGAATGTGGTGTATAGTGGTATATAGTATAGAATGTGGTGTATAGTGGTATATAGTATAGAATATAGTGTACAGAGGTACATATTATAGAATGTGGTGTAGAGCTGTATAGTGGTAAATAGTATAGAATATGTTTTATAGTGGTACATAGTATAGATTGTGGTGTAAAGCTGTATAATGGTACATAATATAGAATGTGGTGTATAGTTGTACATAGTATAGAATATGGTGTATAGTGGTACATAGTATAGAATGTGGTGTAGAGCTGTATAGTGGAAAATAGTATAGAATATGTTGTATAGTGGTACATAGTATATATTGTGGTGTAAAGCGTAATAATGGTACATAGTATAGAATGTGGTGTATAGTGGTACATAGTATAGAATATGGTGTATAGTGGTACATAGTATAGAATGTGGTGTATAGCTGTACATGGTATATAATATGGTGTATAGAGGTACATAGTATAGAATATGGTGTATAGAGGTACATAGTCTAGGATATGGTGTATAGTATTACATAGTCTAGAATATGGTGTATAGTGGATAGTGGTACATAGTATAGAATGTGATGTAGAGCTGTATAGTGGTACATAGAATAGAATATGATGTATAGTGGTACATAGTATTGAATTTGGTATAGAACTGTATAGTGTTACATAGTATAGAATATGGTGTATAGTGGAACACAGTATAGAATATGGTGTATAGAGGTACATAGTATAGAATATGGTGTGTTTAGTGGTACATAGTATAGAATATGGTGTTTAGTGGTACATAGTATAGAATATGGTGTATTGTGACACATAGTATAGAATATGGTGTATAGTGGTACATAGTATAGAATATGGTGTATAGAGGTACATAGTATAGAATTTGGTGTATAGAGAAACATAGTATAGAATGTGGTGTAGAGATGTATAGTGGTACATAGTATAGAATTTGGTGTATTGTGGTACATTGTATAGAAAGTGGTGTAGAGCTTTATAGTGGTACATAGTATAGAATGTGGTGTATAGAGGAACATAGTATAGAATGTGGTGTAGAGCTGTATAGTGGAACATAGTAGAGAGTATGGTGTATAGTGGTATATAGTATAGAATGTGGTATAAAGCTGTACAATGGTACATAGTATAGAATGTGGTGTATAGTGGTACATAGTATAGAATATAGTGTATAGTGGTACATAGTATAGAATATGGTGTATAGTGGTACATAGTATAGAATGTGGTGTATAGTGGTACATAGTATAGAATATAGTGTATAGTGGTTCATAGTATAGAATATGGTGTATAGTGGTACATAGTATAGAATATGGTGTATAGTGGTACATAGTATAGAATATGGTGTAGTGCTGTATAGTGGTACATAGTATAGAATATGGTGTACTGTGGTACATTGTGTAGAATATGGTGTATAGAGGTACGTAGTATAGAATATGGTGTATAGTGGTACATAGTATAGAATGTGGTATAGCGGTACATAGTATAGAATGTGGTGTATAGATGTATATGGTTTAGAGCTGTATAGTAGTACATAGTATAGAATGTGGTGTATAGTAGTACATAGTATAGAATACGGTGTAGAGCTGTATAGTGGTACATAGTATAGAATGTGGTGTAGAGCTGTATAGTGGTACATAGTATAGAATATGGTGTATAGTAGTACATAGTTTAGAATGTGTTGTAGAGCTGTATATTGGTACATAGTATAGAATATGGTGTATAGTGGTAAATAGTATAGAATATGGTGTATAGTGGTACATAGTATAGAATATGGTGTTGAGCTGTATAGTGGTACATAGTATAGAATATGGTGTAGTGTTGTATAGTGGTACAAAGTATACAATATGGTGTAGAGCTGTATTGTGGTACATATTATAGAATATGATGTATAGTGGTACATAGTATAGAATATGGTATACAGAGGTACATAGTATAGAATTTGGTGTAGAGATGTATAGTGGTGCATAGTATAGAGTATTGTGTATAGTGATACATAGCATAGAATATGGTGTAGAGCTGTATAGTGGTGCAGAGTGTAGAATATGGTGTATAGTGCTACATAGTATAGAATATGATATATAGTGTCATATAGTATAGAATGTGGTGTAGAGCTGTATAGTGGTACATAGTATAGAATATGGTGTATAGTGGTACATAGTATAGAATATGGTGTATAGAGGTACATAGTCCTGATTATGGTGTACAATGGTACATAGTATAGAATGTGGTGTATAGTGGTACATAGTGGTACATAGTATAGAATGTGGTGTAGTGGTACATAGTATAGAATGTGGTGTATAGAGGTATATGGTGTAGAGCTGTATAGTGGTACATAGTATAGAATGTGGTGTATAGCAGTACATAGTATTGAATACGGTGTAGAGCTGTATAGTGGTACATAGTATAGAATGTGGTGTAGAGCTGTATAGTGGTACATAGTATAAAATATGGTGTATAGTGGTATATAGTATAGAATATGGTGTATAGTAGTACATAGTATAGAATATGGTGTAGAGCTGTATAGTGGTACATAGTATAGAATACGGTGTATAGTGGTACATAGTATAGAATATGGTGTATTGTGATACATAGTATAGAATATGGTGTATAGTGGTACATAGTATAGAATATGGTGTATAGAGGTACATAGTATAGAATTTGGTGTATAGAGAAACATAGTATAGAATGTGGTGTAGAGATGTATAGTGGTACATAGTATAGAATTTGGTGTATTGTGGTACATTGTATAGAATGTGGTGTAGAGCTGTATAGTGGTACATAGTATAGAATGTGGTGTATAGAGGAACATAGTATAGAATGTGGTGTAGAGCTGTATAGTGGAACATAGTATAGAGTGTGGTGTATAGTGGTATATAGTATAGAATGTGGTATAAAGCTGTACAATGGTACATAGTATAGAATGTGGTGTATAGTGGTACATAGTATAGAATATAGTGTATAGTGGTACATAGTATAGAATATGGTGTATAGTGGTACATAGTATAGAATATGGTGTATAGTGGTACATAGTATAGAATATGGTGTAGTGCTGTATAGTGGTACATAGTATAGAATATGGTGTACTGTGGTACATTTTGTAGAATATGGTGTATAGAGGTACATAGTATAGAATGTGGAGGATAGTAGTACATATTATAGAATACGGTGTAGAGCTGTATAGTGGTACATAGTATAGAATGTAGTGTAGAGCTGTATAGTGGTACATAGTATAGAATATGGTGTATAGTAGAACATAGTATAGAATGTGTTGTAGAGCTGTATATTGGTAAATAGTATAGAATATGGTGTATAGTGGTAAATAGTATAGAATATGGTTTATAGTGGTACATAGTATAGAATATGGTGTTGAGCTGTATAGTGGTACATAGTATAGAATATGGTGTAGTGTTGTATAGTGGTACAAAGTATACAATATGGTGTAGAGCTGTATTGTGGTACATATTATAGAATATGGTGTATAGTGGTATATAGTATAGAATATGGTATATAGAGGTACATAGTATAGAATTTGGTGTAGAGATGTATAGTGGTGCATAGTATAGAGTATTGTGTATAGTGATACATAGCATAGATTATGGTGAAGACCTGTATAGTGGTGCAGAGTGTAGAATATGGTGTATAGTGCTACATAGTATAGAATATGATATATAGTGTCATATAGTATAGAATGTGGTGTAGAGCTGTATAGTGGTACATAGTATAGAATATGGTGTATGGTTGTACATAGTATAGAATATGGTGTATAGAGGTACATAGTCCGGATTATGGTGTACAATGGTACATAGTATAGAATGTGGTGTATAGTGGTACATAGTGGTACATAGTATAGAATGTGGTGTAGTGGTACATAGTATAGAATGTGGTGTATAGAGGTATATGGTGTAGAGCTGTATAGTGGTACATAGTATAGAATGTGGTGTATAGCAGTACATAGTATTGAATACGGTGTAGAGCTGTATAGTGGTACATAGTATAGAATGTGGTGTAGAGCTGTATAGTGGTACATAGTATAAAATATGGTGTATAGTGGTACATAGTATAGAATATGGTGTAGAGCTGTATAGTGGTACATAGTATAGAATATGGTGTAGTGTTGTATAGTGATACATAGTATAGAAAATAGTGTAGAGCTGTATTGTGGTACATAGTATAGAATATGGTGTATAGCGGTACATAGTAAAGAAAATGGTGTATAGAGGTACATAGTATGGAATACGGTGTATAGTTGTACATAGTATAGAATATGGTGTATTGTGGTACATTGTATAGAATATGGTATATAGAGGTACAAAGTATAGAATATGGTGTATAGTGGTACATAGTATAGAATGTGGTGTATAGTGGTACATAGTATAGAATTTGGTGTAGAGCTGTATAGTGGTACATAGTATAGAATATGTTGTATAGTGGTACATAGTATAGATTGTGGTGTAAAGCTGTATAATGGTACATAGTATAGAATGTGGTGTATAGTGGTACATAGTATAGAATGTGGTGTATAGTGGTACATAGTATAGAATATGGTGTATAGTGGTACATAGTATAGAATGTGGTGTAGAGCTTTATAGTGGTAAATAGTATAGAATATGTTGTATAGTGGTACATAGTATATATTGTGGTGTAAAGCGTAATAATGGTACATAGTATAGAATGTGGTGTATAGTGGTACATAGTATAGAATATGGTGTATAGTGGTACATAGTATAGAATGTGGTGTATAGTGGTACATAGTATATAATATGGTGTATAGAGGTACATAGTATAGAATATGGCGTATAGAGGTACATAGTCTAGAATATGGTGTATAGTATTACATAGTCTTGAATATGGTGTATAGTGGATAGTGGTACATAGTATAGAATGTGATGTAGAGCTGTATAGTGGTACATAGAATAGAATATGATGTATAGTGGTACATAGTATAGAATGTGGTGTAGAGCTGTATAATGGTACATAGTATTGAATTTGGTATAGAACTGTATAGTGGTACATAGTATAGAATATGGTGTATAGTGGAACACAGTATAGAATATGGTGTATAGTGGTACATAGCATAGAATGTGGTGTATAGTGGTACATAGTATAGAATATGGTGTATTGTGGTACATAGTTTAGAATATGGTGTATAGTGGTACATAGCATAGAATGTGGTGTATAGTGGTACATAGTATAGAATATGGTGTATAGAGGTACATAGTATAGAATATGGTGTGTTTAGTGGTACATAGTATAGAATATGGTGTAAAGTGGTACATAGTATAGAATATGGTGTATTGTGATACATAGTATAGAATATGGTGTATAGTGGTACATAGTATAGAATATGGTGTATAGTGGTATATAGTATAGAATATGGTATATAGAGGTACATAGTATAGAATTTGGTGTAGAGATGTATAGTGGTGCATAGTATAGAGTATTGTGTATAGTGATACATAGCATAGATTATGGTGAAGACCTGTATAGTGGTGCAGAGTGTAGAATATGGTGTATAGTGCTACATAGTATAGAATATGATATATAGTGTCATATAGTATAGAATGTGGTGTAGAGCTGTATAGTGGTACATAGTATAGAATATGGTGTATGGTTGTACATAGTATAGAATATGGTGTATAGAGGTACATAGTCCGGATTATGGTGTACAATGGTACATAGTATAGAATGTGGTGTATAGTGGTACATAGTGGTACATAGTATAGAATGTGGTGTAGTGGTACATAGTATAGAATGTGGTGTATAGAGGTATATGGTGTAGAGCTGTATAGTGGTACATAGTATAGAATGTGGTGTATAGCAGTACATAGTATTGAATACGGTGTAGAGCTGTATAGTGGTACATAGTATAGAATGTGATGTAGAGCTGTATAGTGGTACATAGTATAAAATATGGTGTATAGTGGTACATAGTATAGAATATGGTGTATAGTAGTACATAGTATAGAATATGGTGTAGAGCTGTATAGTGGTACATAGTATAGAATATGGTGTAGTGTTGTATAGTGATACATAGTATAGAAAATAGTGTAGAGCTGTATTGTGGTACATAGTATAGAATATGGTGTATAGCGGTACATAGTAAAGAAAATGGTGTATAGAGGTACATAGTATGGAATACGGTGTATAGTTGTACATAGTATAGAATATGGTGTATTGTGGTACATTGTATAGAATATGGTATATAGAGGTACAAAGTATAGAATATGGTGTATAGTGGTACATAGTATAGAATGTGGTGTATAGTGGTACATAGTATAGAATTTGGTGTAGAGCTGTATAGTGGTACATAGTATAGAATATGTTGTATAGTGGTACATAGTATAGATTGTGGTGTAAAGCTGTATAATGGTACATAGTATAGAATGTGGTGTATAGTGGTACATAGTATAGAATGTGGTGTATAGTGGTATATAGTATAGAATATAGTGTACAGAGGTACATATTATAGAATGTGGTGAAGAGCTGTATAGTGGTAAATAGTATAGAATATGTTTTATAGTGGTACATAGTATAGATTGTGATGTAAAGCTGTATAATGGTACATAGTATAGAATGTGGTGTATAGTTGTACATAGTATAGAATATGGTGTATAGTGGTACATAGTATAGAATGTGGTGTAGAGCTTTATAGTGGTAAATAGTATAGAATATGTTGTATAGTGGTACATAGTATATATTGTGGTGTAAAGCGTAATAATGGTACATAGTATAGAATGTGGTGTATAGTGGTACATAGTATAGAATATGGTGTATAGTGGTACATAGTATAGAATGTGGTGTATAGTGGTACATAGTATATAATATGGTGTATAGAGGTACATAGTATAGAATATGGCGTATAGAGGTACATAGTCTAGAATATGGTGTATAGTATTACATAGTCTTGAATATGGTGTATAGTGGATAGTGGTACATAGTATAGAATGTGATGTAGAGCTGTATAGTGGTACATAGAATAGAATATGATGTATAGTGGTACATAGTATAGAATGTGGTGTAGAGCTGTATAATGGTACATAGTATTGAATTTGGTATAGAACTGTATAGTGGTACATAGTATAGAATATGGTGTATAGTGGAACACAGTATAGAATATGGTGTATAGTGGTACATAGCATAGAATGTGGTGTATAGTGGTACATAGTATAGAATATGGTGTATTGTGGTACATAGTTTAGAATATGGTGTATAGTGGTACATAGCATAGAATGTGGTGTATAGTGGTACATAGTATAGAATATGGTGTATAGAGGTACATAGTATAGAATATGGTGTGTTTAGTGGTACATAGTATAGAATATGGTGTAAAGTGGTACATAGTATAGAATATGGTGTATTGTGATACATAGTATAGAATATGGTGTATAGTGGTACATAGTATAGAATATGGTGTATAGAGGTACATAGTATAGAATTTGGTGTATAGAGAAACATAGTATAGAATGTGGTGTAGAGATGCATAGTGGTACATAGTATAGAATTTGGTGTATTGTGGTACATTGTATAGAATGTGGTGTAGAGCTGTATAGTGGTACATAGTATAGAATGTGGTGTATAGAGGAACATAGTATAGAATGTGGTGTAGAGCTGTATAGTGGAACATAGTATAGAGTGTGGTGTATAGTGGTATATAGTATAGAATGTGGTATAAAGCTGTACAATGGTACATAGTATAGAATGTGGTGTATAGTGGTACATAGTATAGAATATAGTGTATAGTGGTACATAGTATAGAATATGGTGTATAGTGGTACATAGTATAGAATATGGTGTAGTGCTGTATAGTGGTTCATAGTATAGAATATGGTGTAGAGCTGTATTGTGCTACACAGCATAGAAAATGGTGTATAGTGGTACATAGTATAGAAAATGGTGTATAGAGGTACATAGTATAGAATATGGTGTGTATAGTGGTTCATATTATAGAATACGGTGTATAGTGGTACATAGTATAGAATATGGTGTATAGAGATACAAAGTATAGAATATGGTGTATAGTGGAACATAGTATAGAATGTGGTGTATAGTGAAAAAGGATAGAATGTGGTGTAGAGATGTATAGTGGTACATAGTATAGAATATGGTGTATTGTGGTACATTGTATAGAATATGGTGTATAGTGGTACATAGTATAGAATATGGTGTATAGAGGTACATAGTATAGAATATGGTGTATAGTGCTTCATAGTATAGAATGTATTGTATAGTGGTACACAGAATAAAATATGGTGTATAGCGGTAAATAGTATAGAATATGGTATATAGTGGTAAATAGTATAGAATATGGTGTATTGTGGTACATAGTATAGAATATGGTGTATAGTGGTACACAGTATGGAATATGGTGTATAGAGGTACATAGTATAGAATATGGTGTATAGTGGTACATAGTATAGAATGTGGTCTATAGTGGTACATAGTTTAAATTATGGTGTATTGAGGTACATAGTATAGAATATGGTGTATAGTGGTACATAGTCTAGAATGTGGTGTATAGTGGTACATAGAATATGGTGTATAGTGGTACAAAGTAAAGAATGTGGTGTAGAGCTGTATAGTGGGACATAGTATAGAATATGGTGTATAGTGGTACGTAGTCTTGAATGTGGTGTATAGAGGTACATAGTATAGAATGTGGTGTATAGTGGTAAATAGTATAGAATATGGTGCAGAGCTGTATAGTGGTTCATAGTATAGAAAATGGTGTATAGTAGTACATAGTATAGAATATGGGGTGAGATATATATAGTTGTTTATAGTATAGAATATGGTTTATAGTGGTACATAGTATAGAATATGGTGTATAGTGGTATAAAGTATAGAATATGGTGTACAGAGGTACGTAGTATAAAATATGGTGTATAGATGTACATAGTATAAAATATGGTGTATAGTGGTACATAGTCTAGAATATGGTGTATAGTGGTACAAAATATAGAATGTGGTGTACAGCTGTATAGTGGTACATAGTATAGAATATGGTGTAGAGCTGTATAGTGGTACATAGTATACAACAGTGTGTATAGTGGTATATAGTATAGAATATAGTGTATAGCTGTACAGTGGTGCATAGTATAGAGTATTGTGTATAGTGATACATAGCATATAATATGGTGTAGAGATGTATAGTGGTACATATTATAGAATATGGTGTATAGTGGTATATAGTACAGAATGTGGTGTAGAGCTGTATAGTGGTACATAGTATAGAATATGGTGTATAGTGCTACATAGTATAGAATATGGTGTATAGTGGTACATAGTATATAATGTGGTGTACAGTGGTACATAGTATAGAATATGGTGTATAGTGGTATATAATATAGAATATGATGTAGAGCTGTATTGTGGTACATAGTATAGAATATGGTGTTTAGTGGTACATAGTATAGAATATGGTGTATAGCACATAGTATAGAATAAGTTGTATAGTGGTACATGGTATAGAATATGGGGTAGAGCTGTATAGTGTTATATAGTATAGAATATGGTGTATTGTGGTACATAGTATAGAATATGGTGTTTAGAGGTACATAGTAAAGAATATGGTGTATAGTGGTACATAGTATAGAATATGGTGTATAGTGGTACATAGTATATGGTGTATTGTGGTACATTGTATAGAATGTTGTGTAGAGCTGTATAGTTATTCATAGTATAGAATATGGTGTATAGTGGTACATAGTATAGAATATGGTGTATAGTGATACATAGTATAGAATATAGTGTAGTGCTGTATAGCGGTACATATTATAGAATATGGTGTAGAGCTGTATTGTGCTACACAGCATAGAATATGGTGTGTAGTGGTACATATTATAGAATATGGTGTATAGAGGTACATAGTATAGAATATGGTGTGTATAGTGGTTCATAGTAGAGAATACGGTGTATAGTGGTACATAGTATAGAATATGGTGTATTGTGATACATAGTATAGAATATGGTGTACAGTGGTACATGGTATAGAATATGGTGTATAGTGGTACACAGTATAGAATATGGTGTATAGATGTACATAGTATAGAATATGGTGTATAGTGCTACATAGTATAGAATGTGGTGTATAGAGGTACATAGTATAAATTATGGTGTATAGAAGTACATAGTATAGAATATGGTGTATAGTGGTACATAGTCTAGAATGTGGGGTATAATGGTACATAGAATATGGTGTATAGTGGTACATAGTATAGAATGTGGTGTAGAGCTGTATAGTTGTACATAGTATAGAATATGGTGTATAGTGGTACATATTATAGAATGTGGTGTAGAGCTGTATAATGGTACACAGTATAGAATGTGGTGTATAGTGGTACATAGTATTGAATGTGATTTAGAGCTGTATAATGGTACATAGTATAGAATGTGGTGAATAGTGGGACTTAGTATAGAATATGGTGTATAGTGGTACATAGCCTAGAATGTGGTGTATAGTGGTACATAGTATAGAATATGGTATACAGTGGTACATAGTATATAATGTGGTGTAGAGCTGTCTAATGGTACATAGTATAGAATGTGGTGTATAGTGTTACATTTAATAGAATATGGTGTATAGTGGTACATAGTGTAAAATGTGTTGTATAGTAGTATATAGTATAGAATATGGTATAGAGCTGTATAGTGGTACATAGTATAGAATATGGTATACAGCTGTTTAGTGGTACATAGTATAGAATATGGTGTAGAGGTGAATAGTGGTACATAGTATAGAATATGGTGTATAGTGGTATATAGTATAGAATATGGTGAATAGAGATACATAGTATAGAATATGGTGTATAGTGGTACATAGTTTAGAATGTGGTGTATAGTGGTACATAGTATAGAATATGGTGTATAGAGGAACATAGTGTAGAATTTGGTGTAGAGATGTATAGTGGTACATAGTATAGAATATGGTGTATTGTGGTACATAGTATAGAATTTGGTGTATAGTAGTACATAGTATAGAATATTGTGTATAGAGGTACATTGTATAGAATATGGTTTATAGTGCTACATAGCATAGAATGTGTTGTATAGTGGTACATAGTATAAAATATGGTGTATAGCGGAAAAAAGTATAGAATATGGTATATAGTTGTAAATAGTATAGAATATGGTGTGTTGTTGTACATAGTATAGAATATGGTGTATAGTGGCACACAGTATAGAATATGGTGTATAGATGTACATAGTACAGAATATGGTGTATAGTGCTACATAGTATAGAATGTGGTTTATAGTGGTACATAGTATAAATTATGGTGTATAGAGGTACATAGAATAGAATATGGTGTATAGTGGTACATAGTCTAGAATGTGGGGTATAGTGGTACATAGAATATGGTGTATAGTGGTACATAGTATAGAATGTGGTGTAGAGCTGTATAGTGGTACATAGTATAGAATATGGTGTATAGTGGTACATATTATAGAATGTGGTGTAGAGCTGTATAATGGTACATAGTATAGAATGTGGTGTATAGTGGTACATAGTATAGAATGTGATTTAGAGCTGTATAATGGTAAATAGTATAGAATGTGGTGTATAGTGGTACATAGTATAGAATATGGTGTATAGAGGTACATAGTATAGAATATGGTGTATAGATGTACATAGTATAGAATATGGTGTATAGTGGTACATAGTCTAGAATATGGTGTATAGTGGTACATAGTATAGAATGTGGTGTAGAGCTGTATAGTGGTACATAGAATAGAATATGGTGTAGAGCTGTATAGTGGTACATAGTATACAATAGGGTGTATAGTGGTATATAGTAAAGAATATGGTGAATAGCTGTACAGTGCTGCATAGTATAGAGTATTGTGTATAGTGCTACATAGTATAGAATATGGTGTATAGAGGTATATAGTACAGAATGTGGTGTAGAGCTGTATAGTGGTACATAGTATAGAATATGGTGAATAGTGGTACATAGTATAGAATTTGGTGTAGACCTGTAAAGTGGTACATAGTATAGAATATTGTGTAGTGCTGTATAATGGTAAATAGTATAGAATATGGTGTAGAGCTGTATTGTGTTACATAGCATAGTATATGGTGTATAGTGGTACATAGTAAAGAAAATGGTGTATAGCAGTACATAGTATAGAATATGGTGTGTATTGTGGTACATAGTATAGAATATGGTGTATAGTGGTACACAGTATAGAATATGGTGTATTGTGATACATAGTATAGAATATGGTGTATAGTGGTACATAGTATAGAATATGGTGTATAGAGGTACATAGTATAGAATATGGTGTATAGTGGTAAATAGTATAGAATTTGGTGAAGAGCTATATAGTGGTACATAGTATAGAATATGGTGTATAGAGGAACATAGTATAGAATGTGGTGTAGAGATGAATAGTGGTACACGGTATAGAATATGGTGTATAGTGGTATACAGTATAGAATATGGTGTATAGAGGTACATAGTATAGAATATGGTGTATAGATGTACATAGTATAGAATATGGAATATAGTGGTACATAGTCTAGAATATGGTGTATAGTGCTACATAGTATAGAAAATGGTGTATAGTGGTATATAGTACAGAAAGTGATGTAGAGCTGTATAGTGGTTAATAGTATAGAATATGTTGAATAGTGGTACATAGTATAGAATATGGTGTAGACCTGTAAAGTGGTACATAGTATAGAATATGGTGTAGTGCTGTATAGTGGTACATAGTATAGAATATGGTGTAGAGCTGTATTGTGCTACATAGCATAGAATATGGTGTATAGTGGTACATAGTATAGAAAATGGTGTATAGAGGTAAATAGTATAGAATATGGTGTGTATAGTGGTACATAGTATAGAATATGGTGTATAGTGGTAAATAGTATAGAATATGGTGTATAGAGGAACATAGTATAGAATGTGGTGTAGAGATGTATAGTGGTACATAATAAAGAATATGGTGTATTGTGGTACATAGTATAGAATATGGTGTATAGAGGTACATAGTATAGAATATGGTGTATAGTGGTACATAGTATAGAATTTGGTGTAGAGCTATATAGTGGTACATAGTATAGAATATGGTGTATAGAGGAACATAGTATAGAATGTGGTGTAGAGATGTATAGTGGAACATAGTATAGATTATGGTGTATTGTGGTACATAGTATAGAATATGGTGTATAGTCGTACATAGTATAGAATATGGTGTATAGAAGTACATAGTATAGAATATGATGTATAGTGGTACATAGTCTAGAATGTGGGGTATAATGGTACATAGAATATGGTGTCTAGTGGTACATAGTATAGAATGTGGTGTAGAGCTGTATAGTTGTACATAGTATAGAATATGGTGTATAGTGGTACATATTATAGAATGTGGTGTAGAGCTGTATAATGGTACATAGTATAGAATGTGGTGTATAGTGGTACATAGTATAGAATGTGATTTAGAGCTGTATAATGGTACATAGTATAGAATGTGGTGAATAGTGGTACTTAGTATAGAATATGGTGTATAGTGGCACATAGCCTAGAATATGGTATACAGTGGTACATAGTATATAATGTGGTGTAGAGCTGTATAATGGTACATAGTATAAAATGTGTTGTATAGTAGTATATAGTTTAGAATATGGTATAGAGCTGTATAGTGGTACATAGTATAGAATATGGTGTAGAGGTGAATAGTGGTACATAGTATAGAATATGGTGTATAGTGGTATATAGTATAGAATATGGTGAATAGAGGTACATAGTATAGAATATGGTGTATAGTGGTACATAGTTTAGAATGTGGTGTATAGTGGTACATAGTATAGAATATGGTTTATAGAGGAACATAGTGTAGAATTTGGTGTAGAGATGTATAGTGGTACATAGTATAGAATATGGTGTATTGTGGTACATAGTATAGAATTTGGTGTATAGTAGTACATAGTATAGAATATTGTGTATAGAGGTACATTGTAAAGAATATGGTTTATAGTGCTACATAGCATAGAATGTGTTGTATAGTGGTACATAGTATAAAATATGGTGTATAGCAGAATAAAGTATAGAATATGGTATATAGTTGTAAATAGTATAGAATATGGTGTGTTGTTGTACATAGTATAGAATATTGTGTATAGTGGCACACAGTATAGAATATGGTGTATAGATGTACATAGTACAGAATATGGTGTATAGTGCTACATAGTATAGAATGTAGTGTATAGTGGTACATAGTATAAATTATGGTGTATAGAGGTACATAGAATAGAATATCGTGTATAGTGGTACATAGTCTAGAATGTGGGGTATAGTGGTACATAGAATATGTTGTATAGTGGTACATAGTATAGAATGTGGTGTAGAGCTGTATAGTGTTACATAGTATAGAATATGGTGTATAGTGGTACATATTATAGAATGTGGTGTAGAGCTGTATAATGGTACATAGTATAGAATGTGGTGTATAGTGGTACATAGTATAGAATGTGATTTAGAGCTGTATAATGGTAAATAGTATAGAATGTGGTGTATAGTGGTACATAGTATAGAATATGGTGTATAGAGGTACATAGTATAGAATATGGTGTATAGTGGTACATAGCCTAGAATGTGGTGTATAGTGATACATAGTATAGAATATGGTGTACAGTGGTACATAGTATATAATGTGGTGTAGAGCTGTCTAATGGTACATAGTATAGAATGTGGTGTATAGTGTTACATTTAATAGAATATGGTGTATAGTGGTACATAGTATATAATGTGTTGTATAGTAGTATATAGTATAGAACATGGTGTACAGCTGTATAGTGGTACATAGTATAGAATGTGGTATACAGCTGTATAGTGGTTCATAGTATAGAATATGGTGTAGAGGTGAATAGTGGTACATAGTATAGAATATGGTGTATAGTGGTATATAGTATAGAATATGGTGTAGAGCTGTATAGTGGTTCATAGTATAGAAAATGGTGTATAGTAGTACATAGTAAAGAATATGGTGTATAGTGCTACATAGTATAGAATGTGGTGTATAGTGGTACATAGTAAAAATTATGGTGTTTAGAGGTACATAGTATAGAATATGGGGTGAGCTGTATAGTTGTTTATAGTATAGAATATGGTTTATAGTGGTACATAGTTTAGAAAATGGTGTATAGTGGTATATAGTATAGGAAATGGTGTATAGAGGTACATAGTATAGAATATGGTGTATAGTGGTACATAGTCTAGAATATGGTGTATAGTGGTACATAGTATAGAATGTGGTGTAGAGCTGTATAGTGGTACATAGAATAGAATATGGTTTAGAGCTGTATAGTGGTACATAGTATACAATAGGGTGTATAGTGGTATATAGTATAGAATATGGTGAATAGCTGTACAGTGCTGCATATTATAGAGTATTGTGTATAGTGCTACATAGTATAGAATATGGTGTATAGTGGTATATAGTACAGAATGTGGTGTAGAGCTGTATAGTGGTACATAGTATAGAATATGGTGAATAGTGGTACATAGTATAGAATTTGGTGTAGACCTGTAAAGTGGTACATAGTATAGAATATTGTGTAGTGCTGTATAATGGTAAATAGTATAGAATATGGTGTAGAGCTGTATTGTGTTACATAGCATAGTATATGTTGTATAGTGGTACATAGTAAGAAAATGGTGTATAGCGGTAAATAGTATAGAATATGGTGTGTATTGTGGTACATAGTATAGAATATGGTGTATAGTGGTACACAGTATAGAATATGGTGTATTGTGATACATAGTATAGAATATGGTGTATAGTGGTACATAGTATAGAATATGGTGTATAGAGGTACATAGTATAGAATATGGTGTATAGTGGTAAATAGTATAGAATGTGGTGTATAGTGGTACATAGTATAGAATTTGGTGAAGAGCTATATAGTAGAACATAGTATAGAATATGGTGTATAGAGGAACATAGTATAGAATGTGGTGTAGAGATGAATAGTGGTACACAGTATAGAATATGGTGTATAGTGGTATACAGTATAGAATATGGTGTATAGAGGTACATAGTATAGAATATGGTGTATAGATGTACATAGTATAGAATATGGAATATAGTGGTACATAGTCTAGAATATGGTGTATAGTGCTACATAGTATAGAAAATGGTGTATAGTGGTATATAGTACAGAAAATGATGTAGAGCTGTATAGTGGTTAATAGTATAGAATATGTTGAATAGTGGTACATAGTATAGAATATGGTGTAGACCTGTAAAGTGGTACATAGTATAGAATATGGTGTAGTGCTGTATAGTGGTACATAGTATAGAATATGGTGTAGAGCTGTATTGTGCTACATAGCATAGAATATGGTGTATAGTGGTACATAGTTTAGAAAATGGTGTATAGAGGTAAATAGTATAGAATATGGTGTGTATAGTGGTACATAGTATAGAATATGGTGTATAGTGGTACATAGTATAGAATATGGTGTATAGAGGAACATAGTATAGAATGTGGTGTAGAGATGTATAGTGGTACATAGTATAGAATATGGTGTATTGTGGTACATAGTATAGAATATGGTGTATAGTGGTACATAATATAGAATATGGTGTATTGTGGTACATAGTATAGAATTTGGTGTATAGAGGTACATAGTATAGAATATGGTGTATAGTGGTACATAGTATAGAATTTGGTGTAGAGCTATATAGTGGTACATAGTATAGAATATGGTGTATAGAGGAACATAGTATAGAATGTGGTGTAGAGATGTATAGTGGAACATAGTATAGATTATGGTGTATTGTGGTACATAGTATAGAATATGGTGTATAGTCGTACATAGTATAGAATATGGTGTATAGAAGTACATAGTATAGAATATGGTGTATAGTGGTACATAGTCTAGAATGTGGGGTATAATGGTACATAGAATATGGTGTATAGTGGTACATTGTATAGAATGTGGTGTAGAGCTGTATAGTTGTACATAGTATAGAATATGGTGTATAGTGGTACATATTATAGAATGTGGTGTAGAGCTGTATAATGGTACATAGTATAGAATGTGGTGTATAGTGGTACATAGTATAGAATGTGATTTAGAGCTGTATAATGGTACATAGTATAGAATGTGGTGAATAGAGGTACTTAGTATAGAATATGGTGTATAGTGGAACATAGCCTAGAATGTGGTGTATAGTGGTACATAGTATAGAATATGGTATACAGTGGTACATAGTATATAATGTGGTGTAGAGCTGTATAATGGTACATAGTATAAAATGTGTTGTATAGTAGTATATAGTATAGAATATGGTATAGAGCTGTATAGTGGTACATAGTATAGAATATGGTGTAGAGGTGAATAGTGGTACATAGTATAGAATATGGTGTATAGTGGTATATAGTATAGAATATGGTGAATAGAGGTACATAGTATAGAAAATGGTGTATAGTGGTACATAGTTTAGAATGTGGTGTATAGTGGTACATAGTATAGAATATGGTGTATAGAGGAACATAGTGTAGAATTTGTGTAGAGATGTATAGTGGTACATAGTATAGAATATGGTGTATTGTGGTACATAGTATAGAATTTGGTGTATAGTAGTACATAGTATAGAATATTGTGTATAGAGGTACATTGTATAGAATATGGTTTATAGTGCTACATAGCATAGAATGTGTTGTATAGTGGTACATAGTATAAAATATGGTGTATAGCAGAATAAAGTATAGAATATGGTATATAGTTGTAAATAGTATAGAATATGGTGTGTTGTTGTACATAGTATAGAATATTGTGTATAGTGGCACACAGTATAGAATATGGTGTATAGATGTACATAGTAAAGAATATGGTGTATAGTGCTACATAGTATAGAATGTAGTGTATAGTGGTACATAGTATAAATTATGGTGTATAGAGGTACATAGAATAGAATATGGTGTATAGTGGTACATAGTCTAGAATGTGGGGTATAGTGGTACATAGAATATGGTGTATAGTGGTACATAGTATAGAATGTGGTGTAGAGCTGTATAGTGGTACATAGTATAGAATATGGTGTATAGTGGTACATATTATATAATGTGGTGTAGAGCTGTCTAATGGTACATAGTATAGAATGTGGTGTATAGTGTTACATTTAATAGAATATGGTGTATAGTGGTACATAGTATATAATGTGTTGTATAGCTAGTATATAGTATAGAACATGGTGTACAGCTGTATAGTGGTACATAGTATAGAATGTGGTATACAGCTGTATAGTGGTTCATAGTATAGAATATGGTGTAGAGGTGAATAGTGGTACATAGTATAGAATATAGTGTATAGTGGTATATAGTATAGAATATGGTGTAGAGCTGTATAGTGGTTCATAGTATAGAAAATGGTGTATAGTAGTACATAGTAAAGAATATAGTGTATAGTGCTACATAGTATAGAATGTGGTGTATAGTGGTACATAGTAAAAATTATGGTGTTTAGAGGTACATAGTATAGAATATGGGGTGAGCTGTATAGTTGTTTATAGTATAGATTATGGTTTATAGTGGTACATAGTTTAGAAAATGGTGTATAGTGGTATATAGTATAGGAAATGGTGTATAGAGGTACATAGTATAGAATATGGTGTATAGATGTACATAGTATAGAATATGGTGTATAGTGGTACATAGTCTAGAATATGGTGTATAGTGGTACATAGTATAGAATGTGGTGAAGAGCTGTATAGTGGTACATAGAATAGAATATGGTTTAGAGCTGTATAGTGGTACATAGTATACAATAGGGTGTATAGTGGTATATAGTATAGAATATGGTGAATAGCTGTACAGTGCTGCATAGTATAGAGTATTGTGTATAGTGCTACATAGTATAGAATATGGTGTATAGTGGTATATAGTACAGAATGTGGTGTAGAGCTGTATAGTGGTACATAGTATAGAATATGGTGAATAGTGGTACATAGTATAGAATTTGGTGTAGACCTGTAAAGTGGTACATAGTATAGAATATTGTGTAGTGCTGTATAATGGTAAATAGTATAGAATATGGTGTAGAGCTGTATTGTGTTACATAGCATAGTATATGTTGTATAGTGGTACATAGTAAAGAAAATGGTGTATAGCAGTACATAGTATAGAATATGGTGTGTATTGTGGTACATAGTATAGAATATGGTGTATAGTGGTACACAGTATAGAATATGGTGTATTGTGATACATAGTATAGAATATGGTGTATAGTGGTACATAGTATAGAATATGGTGTAGAGCTGTATAGTGGTGCAGAGTGTAGAATATGGTGTATAGTGCTACATAGTATAGAATATGATATATAGTGTCATATAGTATAGAATGTGGTGTAGAGCTGTATAGTGGTACATAGTATAGAATATGGTGTATAGTGGTACATAGTATAGAATATGGTGTATAGAGGTACATAGTCCTGATTATGGTGTACAATGGTACATAGTATAGAATGTGGTGTATAGTGGTACATAGTGGTACATAGTATAGAATGTGGTGTAGTGGTACATAGTATAGAATGTGGTGTATAGAGGTATATGGTGTAGAGCTGTATAGTGGTACATAGTATAGAATGTGGTGTATAGCAGTACATAGTATTGAATACGGTGTAGAGCTGTATAGTGGTACATAGTATAGAATGTGGTGTAGAGCTGTATAGTGGTACATAGTATAAAATATGGTGTATAGTGGTATATAGTATAGAATATGGTGTATAGTAGTACATAGTATAGAATATGGTGTAGAGCTGTATAGTGGTACATAGTATAGAATACGGTGTATAGTGGTACATAGTATAGAATATGGTGTATTGTGATACATAGTATAGAATATGGTGTATAGTGGTACATAGTATAGAATATGGTGTATAGAGGTACATAGTATAGAATTTGGTGTATAGAGAAACATAGT